>JANAVB010009995.1:8757553-8905803 GCA_029216955.1 Iris pallida | reverse complement strand
TCATTTTGAGTTGATGTTGGCGCATGAGATTGAAGATAGTTCTCAAGTCTTGAATGTGATCTTCCTTCATACGACTTTTGACAGCAATATCGTCAACATAGCATTCGACAGTCTTGCGCAGATGATCTCGAAAGATGGTACTCATTGTTCGTTGGTATGTTACACCAGCATTCTTGAGACCAAACGGCATCATAGTATAACAATAGACTCCACGAGGAGTGCGGAAAGAAGTATGCTTTTCATCTTCAGGGTTCATCCGAATTTGATTGTATTCGGAGAATCCGTCCATGAAAGATATTCTTTCGAACCCACAGGTGTTGTCAATCATGACGTCCGTGATAGGGAGAAAATTCATCTTTTGGACATGCTTCATTAAGATCCCGGAAGTCGATGCAAACTCAAACTTTGCCGGTTTTCTTTAGAACTGGGACGACATTGGCTACCCAATCAGGATGCTGCTCTTCTCTGATAAAGCCACAAGCTATGAGCTTCTTGACTTCATCGTCGATGGCATCCATTATTTCTGGCTTGAAATACCGTTGTTGCTGTTTGACCGGTTTTGCATTCGACAGAATATTTAGTTTGTGAGTAGCAACTTTGGGATCTAGTCCTGGCATGTCTTCATAACTCCAGGCAAAGACATCAATATATTCTTTAATCAGAAGAATTAATTCTTGTTTATCTGCCTCTGAAAGGTTCTTGCTGATAAATTTTGGATGAGGTGACCCGTTCTCTCCTACATCAATTTGAACCAATTGATCTTCGGTAGGAGGTTCTCTTTGTTCGAATCGGAGTTCCCAATGGGTATCTATTCGTTGAGCCCAAGGATCTGTTTCAGAATTTTCTTCAACATCCTCGTCATAGCCTTCTGGAAGTTCGACGGAGACCATGTTAGAAGATACGGTTAACCGATGAACTTGACCAATGCTGGTGTCAGAGTCCCACAATCTGGAATCAGAAGAGTTAGAACGCTCTTCGCTATCAGATTCAGAGCCTACTGGGGATAACATCAGAAGAGAAGCATATCCGAGGCCTCTTTTGGTCCTGCTATAGTACATCTCTGACTTTTCTTTCGGAACAGCCGTACGGATAGGAGTTCTCCTACCTTTACCGTAGTTGAGGCCACTCTTAAAGTCATAACCCATCTTTCGGATGATGTCTTTTGATTGTTGACTGTAACGACGGAGTTGAAGATGCCCCGTGTCGTTAACTTTGCTATCATCCGTATAGATGAATTGTTGTTCCGGTTCTTTACTAAAAAGTATTAGACTTTCGCCTTTCTTGCGAGCAGGAACAATTCAATATGAATCCTTCGGGTGTTCAAATGAAACTTCAGTTTGAAGAGATTGTACAACTCCCATTGTAAATGACTGAAAGCTGTCTAACATATCCAAATAGCATTTAGCATGATAAATGACATCAGTATACTGGAAAGTAGATGCTTTTTTATTGATTTGTACATTCATATTTACAGCAGGACCTTCAACCTTAGCAGGCTTGGTCAGATTGATTACAAGAGGGGGAGAAGAAGAACGTAGAGGAGGATTAGCTTTGTTACGACGGAGGTCGATAACAAGCGGCTCAGAGGAGGTGAGCTCTCTTTTCTCCTTATTTTGAGGGAGATTGATAACAAGCGGCTCAGAAGAAGTGAGCTACTTTTTGTCTTTGTTACGACGTAAGTCGATAACAAGCGGCTCAGAAGAGGTGAGCTCCCTTTGATCTTGACCACCATCAGTTGGTTGCTTTTGGACCGGCAAGTGAATAGCCAGTGGTTTGGAGGATTGAGGACGAGAGACACGCCCTTTAACAGGTGATAAGGGTATCTTTGGGCACTGCTTCTGATTCTTCTTCAGTATCCAGAGACAAGACAACCTTCATGAATTCATCCTTGTACATGCGAGCATCGTTGTAATACGCTTCAACGCCTTTGAAAGGATAGAGATCAGCAACTTCCTTCTGGACTTCTCCATTGTCATCAACATATTTGAAACATTGATGAAGAGTTGATGGAACAATGTTGTGTTCATGTAGGAATGGTCTCCCCAATAAAGCATTGTAAGAACAACCATGATTGTCAATGATGTAAAAGGTAACCTTTGTGCGAAGATTGCCTATTTGGAGTTTTAGACGAATCATGCCCAGAGGTTCACTCCTTCCCTGATTGAACCCAAGGATGGTGGTGATTGTACTGAAGAATACACTGAGATTTTCAGCGCATCCAACATTGTCTTGGGCATAATGCTGAGAGCAGACCCTGGATCTATCAGAATACGATCGACTTTCATCGAATCAACGTATCCTGTATAGTAGAAGGACGGTCGTGCCTGTTGTCTTTCATCAACATGTCATCTTGTGTGAAAGTTATGTTTGGAATTAACTCCAACACACTATGATAATGGAGGCAAGAAACTGGTTCTGCTTCCGGCTTCTTAAGAAGGGTTAGACAGGTTTCAGCTTGCATGAGAGCCTCGCTCAGAGTTTCTCGAGTCTCTTTGGAGAGGCGTAAGAGCTCGAAGATGGATAGCCGGGCCGGTGTATTGGCTAATTGAGCCAAGATGTCAAAGTTGTAAGGCTTTTCAAGTCCGAAAGGAGATGACTTCTTTAAAGGTTTGTCGAAGCGGACTTGCTGTTTGCCTTTGTCAGCAACCGTTGGCTTGGGAGGAATGGGTATCACAACCGGTGAGGAAGCAGTAGGAATATCCTCAGTAGAAGCAGGCTGCACTGGAGCAGGCTCAGAAGAAGAAGTAGGATTCTCTTGGGCTTCGGGGTAATCCTTTAGATAAGCTTTCCCTGATCTGGTACCCAGTAGGATTTCCTCGTCAATTATGGGGTCAAAAGACACCATATTGCAAGTCTTTGTCTTGTCCTTGGAGCGATCTTTCTTCTTGGAGGAAGAGGGAAGTTCAAACTCTGAAGCAAGATCCGGATGAATCCACATAATCTCGCCATTGTCAAGAGACAAGGGACAAGACCTTCACTTTGTGGAGGAGGGAGATTCTCAATCTCAAGAGTAGCCTTGGGGATAGGAATGACACCATGTTGCACCATCTGCGGAGGGAAGTCACCGAACTGAACTGATACCATGTTTGCAGTAACAGTCTTCTCGTCTCGTCTTGTTGCAGAGTGATGACGCCAGCGTTGACCAGCTCCTAGATTTTGCCTTTGAGCACATAGCATGCTCGGGTGGGATGTCCGATGAACCTGTGATAGACACAGTACTTGGGATGATCAGTCTTACCGACTTTATCGGGCTTCTTTGGATCTGGAAGTTGGATTTTATTGCTTTTGATTAAGCAATCAAAAATGCTAGCTGTGTCATTCTCGTCAAAGGAATACTCTACTTTAGGACGAGGTTCTCTCGGTGGAGGTGCTGAAGGAGTAGAAGTGGTCGTAGGAGGAGCCACGTTAACCGCCAAAGATTCTTTGTTTTTATTCAAATTCATGTTCAAAGTTTCTTTTGGTTTGCGGTTGTTCTGGCGATTGCCACTACCTGATGTTTGATGTTCATCCCGGTCGGGGTTAGACATCTATACCCCTAGCTGCTTGAATTTGTCGGCTCTAACTTCAGCTGCTTTAGCGTTGACAATGAAGGATGGCCAATCTTGGAACTGAGTAGACCCCGTCCACATACTGATGATGGGCAATAGATTTGCCTTACAGGTGTCTATGGTGACAGCAACCGGAGTTCCCGGTGGCATTTTCAAAGCTTCTCGACAGAATCTTTCAATGAAACTTTCAGCAGTTTTATTGTGCATTTGTTTGATTTTATTGAGGGCTGACATAGTCATGTCATTGATTCCCTCATAAAATTGTTCCAAGAAGATTTGCTTTAAGCCAGAGAAGGAGGTGATACAGCCATCGGGCAAACTTCTATACCAATCGTATGCTACGCCAGCTAAACAGCCGACGAATACTCTGGTAAGAAGAGCGTCATTTGGTTGAAGTTGAACAGTCATAACCTCAAAGTGGTTGATAAACTGACTGGGAGATGTGCTGCCATCAAACAGTAAAATAGTTGGGATCTTGTACTTTGGAGGAAACAGGACTTCCTTCCATTCAACTGGGTAAGGTTGCTTGATCTCCAACCTCTGCAAGTTGTCCTTCTCCTTGAAAGCTTCGAACTGAGTTCGCAGGAGCTTCACAGCTTCATTGGCATCTTCCACTGATGTAGAAGGAGCAGGCTGAACCACAGTGTTAGGAGGAACAGCATAATAAGCACTACCCCCAGCACCTGATTGACTGAGTATAGGTTGGACTTGTATAGGAGGTACTGGAAGAGATGCTACCCCCAGCCCTGTATTAGCAGGCACCGATGATGCTATGATTTCAGGATTTGCAGGTGGTACGGTCGGTGGCACTGTGTGCTGAGCCACAATGATGGAATGCATACTTGCGACCATCTCAGCCATAGCCTTCAACTTATCTTCTAGTGCAGCTATTCTTTGTTCTTGACTAGCTGAACTGGAAGCATCAGGATCTTCATTGACAACGTAAGCTGTTACTTCTCTGGGTACAGTGGAAGTCACTGTCTGTTCTGAGCTTTCGCTGTATGCATCATAATCGGAGAAAGAATCATCTCCTGAGTGAGAAGGAAGAAGACGTTCGGAAGGATCTTGAAGATTTCTTTGACCGATTGTGTCTCGGCTTCGGGATCTGGTATGTTGGAATACTCCTTCAGAAGATTCCTGGAGTAAATCGAAATACCGCTGACTTGGCTTGCGAGGCTTGTCATGTTTGGAGCACTTCCTACCCCCAGTGTCTCTGGAAGTCATGTTGACAGAAGCGTACAGAACCTCATCTTCGTCTTCTGACATAGGTTCAGAGTTAGAAAAGTTCAGACGATCGAAGACAGATCGTCTAGTTGTTTGACAACAACACTTGATAACAACCTTATGATTACAATGATAATGATCGCTTGGTTGAATTGGAAGTGTTGAAGTGTTGACCCCCTTTGCTTGAGGTATTTTCGGAGATCGGGAACAGCAATGGGACAAGAAGAAGTTCAAGGGATATGTTCTTTAATAACATTCGGAACATGGTTCCGGTTCTTCATATGTTTTGTCCCTTGAGTGTACAGGAAAGTGCTCATTTCATTGGCATATGTGTCTGGGTTCTTGATCCTGGAAGTTTGTTTCTGATGATGTTTGATCTTCGGTATTGGCTGTTTGCGTTTTACCGAAGTTGGCCTGTTGAGATAATTTCTTAAATCAGCAAACTCACCCCCAGGGATTTCTGTTTGAGACACCAGCAATTTTCTCTGTTTTGAACGAAAGATTTTGAGGGTTGGGAGATCTTAGAATTCTGCTACCGGAGTAGGCAGAATACCTCTTTGATCAGTACAAGTTCTTTTAACATGGAAAGAAGAATCTTTGTTTGAAAGAATTTTTGTACTGACTGATGCCGAAGCACGTTCAGTGTGATCTTCTACGGTAAAGACCGAAGACTGAGAAAAGACCAAAGGGCCTTTTTCTTTGGTTTGGGAAGAAGGGTTAGCTAAAGAGCGTTTTCCTCTGTTGTCTTCCAAGTCATGGGACGAAAAAGTTTGAGAAAAGACCAAAGGGCCTTTTCTTTGTTCTGGGGAGGAGGAATAGCCAAAAGACTACCCCCAGTGGATTGCGTAGGAGCAGCAGGGTGTTGGAGATGAGCAACACACTTCCCCTTGTTGTGAGAAGAAGAAAGATTAGCTAAAGGGCTGTCTTTCTTATATTGTGCAGACATATTTTGCGCATGAATGGATGGCGTACTGGCAGGTTGCGCAGGAGAGTCTTTGGCAGATGACTTTCTAGTTCTGGCCACAGACACTGTGGTTTGCGCATCAGGAGTTCTGGCCACTGAGTGTTTGGGGTGCACTCTAGTTGCTGGAGTATTGGTTTGTACAGAAAGATTGGCAGCCAACTACGCCAGAGGCAGAGGAGTCTTGTCCCTTGGTAGGGCAGCATATGAAGTCTCTTGTGCATTGGCAACAGCAGATTGCGCATGAGTAGTTGAGACAGATTGTGCAACAGTCTTAGTGGCAGCAACTGTAGACTGTGCAGCAGGCTTCTTAGCGGAGTTAATGGACTGCGCAGCAGTCTTGGAGACCAACACTGGGCGTACTTTGCTCGTGGCAGAAGTGGTTACAGTACGAGGAGTGGTCTTAGAGTTGATCATGGCTTCATAGGCTGTCTGGTTGACCTTTACAGCCAGAGTCTTCTGCGTCTTCCCGATAGACGCTACGTCACATTGAGTTGTCACTTCCTCGTCGGAGGAGAAAGTTGTCCCCAGCAGAGTCGTCATTTTGTTTGCAAAAATAAAAGTATGAAACTTTATTACAAACTTTGTAAAGATTACAAGAATTCTGGGAAAGTACAACTGTAGGAATCCAATCTAGAAGACGATTGCTTTATCCCTTGGACGATGTAAACTTTGAAGACGGTAGCCTCTGAAGTTGAAGGCAAAAGCCTCGAAAGTTGAAGGCAAAAGCCTCGGAAGAATGCAGCAGCACTTGGGCAAGAACTCCTGAACTCTCTGAACTTTTATGTCTGATCTCTCTATCTGATCTCTGATCTCCTTGAATGAAGACTTGAAACTCTATTTATAGAGTTCTGAAAATAACTAATTTTTAGTTATTCTGAATGGCGCAAGTTGGATTGCGCAGGAACTGGATTGCGCAGCATCAGACTGCGCAGGTAGTTGTCTGGTTGTGGGCTGACTGCCTTGGACACATGGCATCATTTGATTGAAATATGCATGTTCGTGTGAAGACGGTTGCCACGTAACGAGCAATTGATGGCATGAATGCCACGTGTACTTTTGTCAGTTGACACAATAAAGTGCGCCACATGAATTGTGCTGACTTCGAATTGCGCTAAAATGGATTGCGCAGACACTAGATTGCACTGCATGTACAGCTGTCCTCGAGCACTGTGCGGTGCAATAAACGAACAGTCTCCTCGTTCTTTGTGCTGTCAGCTATCAGAAAGATTTAATTTTGTCAGATAATGATGACATTGCCACGTCAGCCTGCACAGTTGAAAGTATGCGCAGTCCGGTGTGCACAATCGGAATGATGCACAATCTGATGTCTGTGCAGTTCATTTGAAAGTTGTATTTCTTGATTTTCTGGCTTTGTTGATAGGTGCAACTTAATTTTTTAGGACCTACAGTAATCATGTCGTCTAGAATTCTTGCTATGCCGACTAGTATAGCTGCGAGAAATTCCAAATCTCATAACCAAGATAGGTACATCCGAAGTCATATATATATATATATATATATATATATATATATATATATATATAAATATATATATATATCCCGAGTGGAGGTATATACACACATATATATATATATATATATATATATAAAATCAAAACCCCCACTTTATTAATAAAAGACGCAAAATGCCGAAGCCTTTATAAGTAAGCGCAAAATGAAGCCAAAATAAAAATACAAGAAAGATGGGGGTGACTGCTCCTGAAAAAAAGATCAGGAGAGCAAAGACTTCCAAAAGTTTTGCTGACCGTGGGTGCATTGGCTGATGATCTTGCGAATTTGGCGGAGAGCCTCCCAGGCGAGGTGGTCGGCTGTATATTGGTAGCCTTCGTATCTCGCTTTGTTGTAATTTTCTGTATGATGCACATGGTGGCGGCTGCAACTATTTGGTGGCCATGAGTGGCCCTGGCCCAGGTGGCTAGGAGATCGTTGAAGCTCCTACCCACCTGTGCCTGCCTACATCGTCGGGAGATGACAGTCCAAAATTTGGTAGGTAAGACCCCATGGCAGAAAATTTGGCAACCGTTTCTGCCTATCTCTCTGAGCAATAAAGACATGCGGACGCTAAGCTGACTCCGATGGTGTTGAGAATGTCGTCGGTAGGGAGTTTCTTGCGGAGAGCTCTCCACACTAGGAAGAACCATTTTTGGGGATGCAAGCCTGCCAGAAGGGACCAATGACGGAAAAGGAGCCCCAATGCCGTAAACCACTCTTCTGGTGGATGCCACCGAGAAGGCTCCATTAGCCCCGTTCGCCCATTGCAGCGTGTTCAAATTCGAGTTGATCTTCAATCCGGTGCCAAGGATACTAATTTTGGACTCACCCCCAACCCATTCGCAGAAATAGTTCCAGTTCCAGTCACCACCTGTAGTATTCCATATGTCTTTAATCTTGCTATTGGCAGGAGCAGCCGGAAGACGTGGAAGTAGATCATCGTCGGCCCACCGTGTAGGTCCTAAAAAAATCAAGTTGCATCAATCAACAAAGTCAAAGAATCAAGATATACATCATTTTGATGAGTTGCACAGACAACAGATTGCGCAGCAATCGAATTGCGCACGTTGGTTTGCGCACGTTTCCAACTGCGCAGGCTGACGTGGCAGAAGTCATCATTACCTAAATCAAATCAAATCTTCATGACAGCTGACAACACGGATAACGAAGAGACTGTTCGTTTATTGCGCCGTACAGTGCTCGAGGGCGGCTGACAGTTGGGAGCGCAATCCATGATGGCGCAAACCATTCCTGCGCAGTCTGAGTCTGTGCAAACCAAAGTCTGCGCAGTTCAGGTTGCGCATTCTACCAACATAACTGATAAAGTACATGTGGTATTTATGCCATCAATTGCTCATTACGTGGCAACTGTCTATGCACGATCATGCGCATTTCAATCAAATGATGCCATGTGTCCCAGATAGTTGTCCCACGATCCAGCAACTGCCTGCGCAGTCCAATGCTGCGAAAACCAATTGCTGCGCAAATTATCCTGCGCAGTCCAGAATAACTGAAAGTTAGTTATTTCTAAAACTCTATAAAAAGAGTTTCAAATCTTTATTTCAAGAGGGATCAAGAGTTCAGAGATCAGAGATCATAAATCAGAGAGTCCAGGAGTTCTTGCCCAAGTGCTGCTGCATTCTTCCGAGGCTTTTGCCTTCAACTTCCGAGGCTTTTGCCTTCAGTTTCCAGAGTTGTTCTCAACTTCAGAGGCTTCGTCTTCAAAGTTCACATCGTCCAAGGGATAAAGCAATCGTCATCTAGATTGGATTCCTATAGTTGTAATTTTCCCAGAATTCTTGTAATCTTTATTACACAGTTTATATCAATAAAGTTTCATACTTTTGTTTTTACAAACAAAATGGCGACTCTGCTGGGGACAACTTTCTCCTCCGACGAGGAAGTAGCAACTCAATGTGACATAGCGTCTATCGGGAAGACGCAGAAGACGCTGGTTGTTAAAGTCAACCAGACAGCCTACGAGACGATGCTCAACTCCAAGACCACTCCCCGTACTGCAGCCACTTCTGCCAAGAGCAAAGTGCGCTCAGTTTGGGTCTCCAAGACTACTGCACAATCTGGCAGTTTTGCCATCAAAGATGCTGCACACTCTGCTGCACAATCTGCTAGCCAGACTGTTGCATAACTGCTATGCCAACTGCTGCACAGTCTATCTCAACAACTGCTGCACAATCTGTTGCAGTCAATGCTGCGCAGTCTGTTGCAACTGTTGCACAGGCTACTTCATATGCTGTCTTGTCAAAATTTAAGACTCCTATGACCCTGGCGCAGTTGGCAGTAGCTTTTCCGGCGCAAACCAACACTCCAACAACCAAAGTACATCCCAAGCACTCTAAAGCAAGGACTCTTGATGTGCAAACCACAGCTTCTGTGGTCAGAACCAATGCACTTTCTGCCAAAACTTCTAATGCACAAGTGGCCAGTGCGCCATCCACCCATGCGCAAACCAAGCATGCGCAATCCAAGAGTAATAGTCCTTTGGCTATTCCTCCTCCTCCTCAAAATAAAGGAAAAGGCCCGTTGGTCTTTTCTCAGACTTCCTTGTCTCATGACTTGGAAGACAACAGAGGGAAACGCTCTTTAGCTAACCCTTCTTCTCAAAATAAAGGAAAATGCCCTTTGGTCTTTTCTCAGTCTTCCTCGGTCTTTACTGAAGAAGATCAAATTGAACGTGTTTCGGCACCTGTCAGTACAAGAACTCCTACAAACAAAGATTCTTCTTTCCTTCATGACAAGGGAACTTGTACTGATCAAAGAGGTATTCTGCCTACCCCAGTAGCAGAATTCCAAGACCTTCCAACTTTCAAAATATCTCGTTCCAAACAGGGAAAACTGTTGGTGTCTCAAACAGAAACCCCTGGGGGTGAATTTGCAGACCTAAGAACATATCTTAACAGGCCAACTTCGGCAAAACGTAAGCAACCTATGCCGAAGGTCAAGCCTCAAAGACAAACCTCCAGGAACAAAAATCCTGATACCTATGCCAATGAGGTGAGCACTTCCTTGTACACACAGGGGACAAAACATTTGAAGAATCGGAACCATGTTTCGAATGTTGTTAAAGAACATATTCCTTGAACCTTTCCTCGTCCTGGCATGGTTTCTGATCTCCGAGAACATCTCAGGCAAAAACGGGATAATGCCTCAACTCCTTCAGTTCAATCATCTGATCATCATTACAATCATAAAGTCATCATCCAATGTTGCTGTCAAACAACAAAACGATCTGTCTTTGATCGTTTGACTTTTGCTAAAACAGAACCGATGTCAGAAGATGAAGAAGCGTTATACGCTTCTGTTAACATGACTTCTCGAGACACTGGGGGTAGAAGGTGCTCTAAGCACGGCAAACCTCGCAAACCAAGTCAATGGTATCTGGATCTACTTCAAGAATCTTCTGAGGGAGTATTCCAACATACCCATTCCCGAAGCCGAGATACAATCGGTCAAAGGAATCTTCCTCAAGATCCTTCTGGTCATTTTCCTCTTTCTCAGTCAGGAGATGACTCTTTCTCCGACTATGATGCATACAGCGAAAGTTCTGAACAGACAGTGTCTTTCACTGTACCAAGAGAAGTGACATCTTATGTTGTCACTGATGATCAAGATGCTTCAACGTCTGCAAATTAAGAACAGCGAATCGCTGCACTTGAAGACAAGCTAAAGACCATGGCTGAAATGGTCGCTAGTATGCATTCTATCATTGTGGCCCAACATGCCACACCACCAACTATACCTACCGCAAGTCCGGAGATCATAGCATCTTCAGTACCTGTCAATGCTGGGTTAGGAGTAATGCCTTCTCAAATGCCTCCTGTATAAGTACAAGTTCAAACTACACCTAGTCAGTCAGCTGGGGTAGTGCTTACAATGCTGTTCCTTCTCCTACTACTCTGACTCTGCCGGCTCCTTCTTCATCATCTGAAGACACCAATGAAGCTGTCAAACTCTTGCGAACTCAGTTCGAAGCCTTCAAAGAGAAGGACAATTTGCAAAGGTTGGGAATCAAGCAGCCATACCCAGTTGAATGGAAGAAAGTTCCATTTCCTCCCAAATGCAAGAATCCAACAATCTCTCTTTTCGACGGCAGTACCTCACCAAGCCAGTTTATCAAACACTTCGAGGTAATGACTGTTCAACTCCAACCAAATGACGCTCTTCTTACCAGGGTGTTCGTCGATTGTTTAGCCGGTATAGCATACGACTGGTACAGAAGTCTGCCCGATGGTTGTATTACTTCTTTTTCAGGACTTAAGCAGATCTTTCTGGAAAGATTCTATGAGAGATTCAATGACATGACTATGTCTGCCCTCAATAAAATCAAACAGAAACATAATAAAACTGCTGAGAGTTTTATCGAACGTTTCCGTCGAGAAGCCTTGAAGATGCCTCCAGGGACTCCTGCTGCTGTTACCATAGACACTTGCAAGGCAAATCTCTTGCCTATCATCAGTATGTGGACAGGCTCAACTCAGTTCCAAGACTGGCCATCCTTTATCGTCAACGCCAAAGCAGCTGAAGTGAGTGCTGAAAAGTTCAAACAGCTGGGGGTACAGATGTCTAACCCAGATCGGGACGAACATCAATCATCAGGTGGCGGTAATCGTCAGAACAACCGCAAGAACAAGGAAACTCTGAACATTAACCTGAAAAGCAAAGAGTCCTTGGCTGTCAATGTTGCTCCGCCTACATCTACTTCTACTCCTGCTACAACTCAACCGAGGGAACCTCGCCCTAAGGTAGAGTATTCGTTTGATGAAAATGACACAGCAAGCATCTTCGATTGCTTACTCAAAAGCAATAAGATCCAGCTTCCAGATCCAAAGAAACCTGATGAAGTCGGTAAGACCGATCATCCTAAGTATTGTGTCTACCACCGATTCATTGGACATCCTACTCGAGCATGTTATGTGCTCAAGGGTAAGATTCAAGAGCTTGTCAATGCTGGAGTTGTTACTCTGCAGCAAGATGAGAAGACTGTCACTGCCAATATGGTTTCAGTCCAGTTCGGTAACTTTCCCCCAGATGATACAGCATGGTGTCATTCCTATTCCGAAGGCTACTCTCGAGATTGAAAATCTTCCTTCTCCACCAAACGAAGGTCTCGTTCCTTTGTCTCTTGACAATGGCGAGGTTATGTGGATCCATCCCGATCTTACTTCAGAGTTCGAGGATTCTTCTTCTTCCAAGAAAAAGGTCGCTCCAAAAATAAGACCAAGATCTGCAACATGGTGTCTTTTGACCCCATAGTTGATAAAGAAATTCTGTTGGGCACCAGATCAGGGAAAACTTATCTGAAAGATTACTCTGAATCGCAAGAGAATCCTGCCTCTTCTTCTGAACCTGTCCCAGCACAACCTGCTGCTATTGAAGAAATTCCTTCTACATCTTCACCAGTTGTAGTATCAATTCCTTCCAAGCCAATAACGGCTGACAAAGGCAAGCAACAAGTCCGTTTCGACAAACCCTTGAAGAAATCATCTCCTACTGGGCTTGAGAAGCCTTACAACTTCGATATATTGGCTCAACTAGCCAATACACTAGCAAGGCTGTCTATCTTTGAACTCTTGCGTCTTTCCAAAGAAACACGAGAAACTCTAAGTGAAGCTCTTATGCAAGCAGAGACTTGTCTAACCTTTCTCAAAAAGCCCGAATCAGAACCAGTCTCTTGTAATAGTGTTCAGGAATTGATTCCAAAATAACTTTCACACAAGATGACATACTGATGGAAGACAACAGGCATGACCGTCCTCTTTACTATACAGGATATGTCGATTCGATGAAAGTCGATCGTATTCTGATAGATTCAGGGTCTGCTCTCAGTATCATGCCGAAGACAATGCTCGATGCTTTGAAAATTCCTGTACATAGTCTCTCCACTACAATCACTACCATCTTTGGATTCAATCAGGGAAGGAGCGAACCTTTGGGCAAGATTCGCCTAAAACTCCAAATAGGCAATCTTCGCACAAAAGTTACATTCTACATCATTGACAATTTTGGTTGTTCTTACAATGCTCTATTGGGGAGACCATTCTTACATGAGCACAATGTTGTTCCATCAACCCTTCATCAATGTTTCAATATGTTGATGATAAAGGAAGGTCCACAAGGAGGTTGCAGATCTTTATCCCTTCAAAGGCGTTGAAGCATATTGTAACGACGCTCGAATGTACAAGGATGAATTCATGAAGAATGTGTTAGCCTTAGACACTGAGGAAGAACAAGAAGCAATGCCCAAAGACACTCTTATCATACCTGTCAAAGGGCGAGTTTTATCCTCAATCTTCCAAGCCACTGGCTATTCACTTGCCAGTCCAAAAGAAGTCAGTTGATGCTGATGAAAATCAAAGGGAGCTCACCTCTTCTGAGCCGCTTGTTATTGACTTACGTCGCAATAAGGATAAAAAGCAGCTCACTTCTCCTGAGCCACTTGTTATAGATTTATCTCATAACAAGGAAAAAAGGGAGCTCACCTCCTCTGAGCCACTTGTTATCGACCTCCGTCGTAACAAGCCTCCCCACGTTCTTCTTCTCCCCTCTTGTAATTAATCTGACCAAGCCTGCTAAGGCTAAAGGTCCTGTTGTAAATACTGATGTACAAATCAATGAAAAGCACATACTTTCCAGTATACTGATGTTATTTATTATACTAAATGCTATTTGGATATGTTAGATAGCTTCCAATCAATTACAATGGGAGTTGTACAATCTCTTCAGACAGAAGTCTCACTTAAAGATCCAGATGATTCTTACCGTATTCACCCTATTTGAAAGAAAGGTGAAAGTCCAATACTTTTTAGTAAAGGACCAGAAAAATAATTCAGCTATACGGATGATAGCAAACTTAACGATACGGGACGTCTCCAGTTCCATCGTTATAGTCAACAATCAAAAGACATCATCCGAAAAATGGGCTATGACTTCAAAAGTGGCCTCAATTACGGTAAAGGTAGACGAACTCCTATCCGCACGACTGTTCCGGAAGGAAAGTCGGAAATGTACTACAACAGGACTAAGAAAGGTCTCGGATATACTTCTCCTCCACTGTTATCCCCAGCAGTCTCTGACTCAGACAGTGAAGAACGCTCTAATTCATCTGATTCTAGATCTTGGGATTCTGATACTAGCATTGGTGAAGTTCACAGGCTGATCGTATCATCTAACATGGTCTCCGCTAAACTACCAGAAGGCTATGATGAAGACGTTGAAGAAAATCCTGAAATAGATCCTTGGGCTCAACATATGGATAACCAATGGGTACTTCGCTTTGAACAACGTGAACCTCCTACTGAAGATCAATTAGTTCAAGTTGATGTAGGGGAAAGCGAGTTGCCTCGTCCAATCTTCATCAGCAAGAATCTTCCAGAAGCAGACAAACAAGAGTTGATTCTTCTTATTAAAGAATACATCGACGTCTTTGCCTGGAGTTATGAAGACATGCCAGGTTTAGATCCCAAGATTGCTACACACAAGCTGAACATTCTTCCTAATGCTAAACCAGTCAAACAGCAACAAAGGCGATTTAAGCCTGAAATGATGGATGCAATTGATGATGAAGTCAAGAAGCTTATTGCTTGCAGCTTTATTCGAGAAGAACAACATCCTGATTGGGTAGCCAATGTTGTTCCAGTTCTAAAGAAAATCGGCAAAGTTCGAGTCTGCATCGACTTCCGGAATCTTAATGAAGCATGTCCAAAAGATGAATTTCCTCTTCCTATCACGGATGTCATGATTGACAATACCTGTGGGTTCGAGCGAATATCTTTCATGGATAGATTCTCTGGGTATAATCAGATCAAGATGAATCCTGAAGATAAAAAGCATACCTCTTTCCGTACTCCTCGTGGTGTCTATTGCTATACAGATGCCATTTGGTCTCAAGAACGCTGGTGCAACCTACCAACGGGCTATGAGTACCATCTTTAGATAACATCTTTGCAAGACAGTCGAATGCTACGTTGACGATATCGCCGTCAAAAGTCGTCTAAAAGAAGATCATATCCAAGATCTGAGAACAATCTTCAATCTCATGCGTCAACATCAGCTCAAGATGAATCCCACCAAGTTATTCTTGGGTGTCTCTAGTGGCAAATTTCTCGGCTTCGTTATTACCTCTAAGGGTATACACGTGGACCCCGAGAAGATCAAAGCTATTCAAGAGATGCGTCCTCCGCAACCTAAAAGAGTTACGAGGATTTCAAGGCGACTTGCGTACATCAGGCGATTTATTTCGAACTTGTCTGGACGCTGTAGACCATTCACTCAACTAATGAAGAAGGGTGTATCTTTTGTTTGGACTGAAGAGTGTCAACGAGCATTCGATGATATCAAACGATATCTTATGAACCCACCAGTCTTGGTGCCACCTATCTCTGGCATTCCATTCTTATGTATGTCCGTGCTATGGACCATTCATTGGGTGCTTTGCTTGCCCAAAAGAACAAAGAAGGCTATGAACAGGCTATCTATTATCTTAGTCGAACTATGATTGGTGCAGAACACCGTTATAGTCCGGTCGAAAGGAATGCCTGGCTCTCATGTTTGCTGTGCATAAAACGAGGCATTATATCATTGGCCAAACTATTCATGTCATATCCCGAGTTAATCCTCTTCGGGTACTCATGAAAAAGCCTAGCACACTTAATTCTCGGCTGGCTACATGGGCAATCCTGCTAGCTCAATATGACATGGTGTATGTTCCCAAAAGTCTGTCAAAGGTCAAGCGCTGGCGGACTTCTTAGCAGCTCATCCTGTGCCTGAGACATCTAAACTCTATGACGAAATTCCAGACGAGACATTGGAAGCCAACATGATCTCTGAAGAATTTCCAACCTGGCGTTTATTCTTTGATGGTGCATCGAGAATTGGACCCAATGGTGCTATTGTAGCAGAAGTTGGAGTGGTCCTCGTTTCTCCAGACGGATCAACTATCCAAAGAGCCTACTCTTTAGATGAACCTTGCTCCAACAATGTGGCGGAGTATAATGCTCTACTCATCGGCCTTCAGTTAGCTAAACAACTGAATGTTGAATATCTCGAAGTCTATGGTGATTCTAAGCTGGTTGTTAATCAGGTTAGAGGAACCTATGAAGTACGTCATCAAGACCTGGTGCCTTATCATGAAGTAGCAATCAATATAGCTATATCATTCAAAGCTTTCTTCATTGACTATGTTCGAAGAGCTTGCAATACCGAAGCAGATGCTTTGGCCAATCTTGCAGCTGTCTTAGCTATCCCTATCAAAAGATAGCAGGTGGTAGTTATCTCCAACCGAGAACTGTTCTACATCGAAAATAATCGTAATATTGAATTCAGCAACTTTGCTGAAGTCAATGTTATCGATGAAGACTGGAGAACTCCTTTTATCGACTTCGTAGTTCATAACATACTCCCTGAAGATCCTAAGGAGGCTACGAGTGTTCGTCGACGATCTCTCCGATTCTACTACAATCAACTACTAAGACCCTCTATCGACGAACTTATGACGGTCTTCTCCTGCGCTGTCTCGCTGGTGTTGAAGCTGAACAAGTTTTGCGTGAAGCTCACGACGGTATTTATGGAGCACATCAACCTGGTCCTAAATTACAGGATCGTATTAGCCGTATGGGTTATTACTGGCCCTCTATGGTATCTGATGCCATTGAATATGCAAGGAAATGTCGTGCTTGTCAAATTCATGCAGACTTCATTCATCAACCATCGGAATTCCTACACCCGACTGCTGCTTCCTGGCCTTTCGAAGCTTGGGGCATGGATGTCATAGGTCCCATTAATCCTCCTTCTTCTAGAGGACATCGGTTCATATTGGCAATAACTGACTATTTCTCCAAGTGGGCTGAAGCTATACCTCTGGCTGAAGTCAAGACTAGCAGTGTCATCAACTTCGTTAAACCCACGTCATCTATAGATTTGGTGTACCTCGAAGAATCATCCATGACAATGGACCGCAATTCATCAGCCAGAAATTCACCAGATTCTGTGATGATCACCGGATTGACAATGTCGCTTTGACTGCCTACAATCCTACTGCTAACGGTTTAGCCGAAGCTTTCAACAAAACCATTATCAAGCTTCTCAAAAAGTTTGTCTACTAACAAACGAAATTGGAGTGAGAAACTTGGCGAATGTCTTTGGGCCTACCGAACTACGGTCCGTAATCCTACAGGCTTTACACCTTTCTCTTTGGTGTATGGTTGTGAAGCTATTCTTCCTTTGGAACTTCAAATTCCTTCTTTAAGGATTGCCATTGCTAACGAGCTTACTACAGAGAATAACGATCTTCTTCGACTTCAAGAGTTAGAAGCACTTGATGAGAAGCGATTATTGGCTCAACAGCATATTGAGTTATACCAAGCCCGCATCTCAAAGACTTTCAACCGCAAAGTTAAAGTCAGAACATTTCAGCAAGGAGAACTTGTTCTAACGGTCAGACGTCCTATGACTATGACTCATATAAGCAAAGGAAAATTCGATACGAAATGGGAAGGTCCCTATGTTGTAAGCAAAGTCTTTTCAAATGGAGCTTATCAACTTTCAGAGCTTGATGGTCGAGTTGCTATGATGCCTATCAATGACAAATTCCTAAAGAAGTATTATGTATAAATATAAATGACAGAATCAAGTTCATAAATAAAATATAAATTTTATTTTTATATGATAGTACATAATATTAAAGGTCACTATCATCTTTTTCTACATTGGGACGAGGGCCGCTGCCGTCCTTCTCAAAAATGCGGTCAGCAAAAGAGCCGAGAACCTCCTTGCTGGATCCCACGAAAACTTGCAGGCGGCCATCTTCATGGCTTCTTCTTCTTCAGTCCTTCCTGGTTCGAGCAGGAAGTCCAGAATGTCCCGTGGCGGCTGGGGTGCAGACGAACCTTCGTTTGCTTCTGCTGTCTTCGGCTGAATTGGATCGGCAGGGCGGTCTTCAGTGCCCTTTTGAGTTTTCGGGGCAACCTCAGCCTTCTTAGATGCTTCTCCAGACGACATTTTTATGTTGAAGAGTAGAAGTGTTCGTTCCTGTCAGATTTCTGCCATATTTATAGGCAGAAGTTCCTCAACTAACGAAGCGACACATTCATCCGACGGTTCGTCCGTTCATTAAAGTCTGACGGTTCATCCGTTCATTTATTACATTCATCCGACGGTTCGTCCGTTCAGTAAAGTCTAACGGTTCATCTGTTCATTAATGCCCGACGGTTCATCCGTTCATTTATCATCACCTGACGGTTCACCCGTTCATTTATTGCCATTTGACGGTTCATCGTTCATTATCATCTGACGGTTCCATCCGTTCATTATCACTTGACGGTTCCATCCGTTCATTCATTATCATTTGACGGTTCACCCGTTCATTATCATTCATCACTTGACGATTTTTCCCGTTCATTCATCTCACATATATTGACGATTCATCATCGTTCATTATCCATATCAGCGACTTGTCATTTTCGATTAAGTTGTCAAATCGAAATAATAGTATTCAATATATTCTGCCACGTCCATATTACCTCTGAGCAGATATAATGAATATAATTATTTTCTACAAAATCATCAAGAAATATATCATGTCTTGCACCTCTGAATATTTTTCCTATCTCTATTATTATATCTAACAAGATATGCAATAAATAATGGAGCCACAACAAAATGTCTTTTATTTATCAAAATATGAGACATTACAGAAACACCTCTATAGCAACAAACACGAAAATGCAAAAAAGTTCTAATTAAGAAGGAGGGATAATCAGATTGTCAATTTGCTGCTTCAGTGTCTGCAGCTCTTCTTCATAAGTTGATGTTACTATCCTTCTTGCCCATCCCGCTTTCTTCATCAAAAACGGGCATATCCACTGTCCGGCGGGTGATCTCCGCTCCATGAGTCGCCTCATATTCATTTTCTCCTGAATCAAGGCGTTGAATTGTTCAATCATAAGTTGGTGACTGACAGTTTCCTCTTCAAATTCTTGTTGGAGGCGAGTAATTTCTGCTTTCAACTCAACAAGTCTTTGCCCTTTTCTTTCAGCCATCGAAGTAACTGATTCTATCTTAGAGTTGTATTCAGCTGATTTTGCAGAATAAGCCTCCAAAGATTTTGAAGGTTTACCCTTTCTATATCAGCAGCTTGAGCCAGTCGCTCGAATTCAGCTTGCACTAAAGAGTCTATCTCCTTCTTCTAGAGCTCCTTATATCTTTTATAGAGACTTCTAATTCACTTAATATGTGTTCAAGAAGAATGGCCTGAGCCTCGTCTCCTTGTTCCCTTATGGCTCTTATTAAGAGAGAAGTTGGCTTCCTAACCGTAATGAAATCATCTCCTTCTTTCTCTATCATTTTATGAACAAGAGGTCCTAGCGACTCGAAGAAGCATCTAGTGAATGACTGGACAACTTGTTGATTAATGGCCAGAGTTCCAGGAGTCGCAGCTACTCCTGTTGAGGATGAGGCAGCAGGTTGCTCGATCCTTTGTGGCTGGATATAGGCTCTTTGAACAAAGGAGCCAGAGTAGAGCTAGTCGCTCCTCCTGTTTGTTCCTCTGCAAAAGTAAAATTGTTATTTTACTAATTGTTTGCCAATGAACAGGAAGATCAAATAAGAGTAGTCTTACCTTGGTTCGATCTAACAACAAGTGCATCTCCTGCTGGAATGGACTCCCGTTGAACAAAGTAGCTTCAGCTGCGACAGCTTGGCTGCTGCCCGCTTCAGAACCGCAGGATAAATGATGACTACTACTAACGACCACCGTTGGTATGGGCACCATAACCAGGTCCGTCGGCGGTGTTGGCAGAGTCTCAAGATCTGCAAGAATTATAAATGAAGATATTAGCTATCAATCTATTTTAAAAGAGAAGATTGCTAAATCTCGTTTTATACCTTGAGGGCCAGTGATAGGAGTTTCTTTCAGAATATCTTCATCGGCTGCTTCTTCAGGAGATATTTCTTCATCAAGATTTAAAGTATCAACAACTTTTTCTGCGGGCGCCTCCACTTCAATATCCTTTTTAGGATCTGAAGTATCATCGGCTGTATCAAGAGATATATGTTCTTCATTATCCCTTTCGGGATCTTGTATATATTCATCAATATTTTGGATGAAGAGCTCTCTTCGTCTTCTTTTCTTCTTTTTCTTCTGCATTCCTGCTGTCAGTTGTAGTCTGATCCTCCTGCAGGCTATAACTGCAATCTTCCAAAGCTGCAATCATTTCACGATCTTCTTCTTCACGAAGAGTCCTGGGAGTAGGAGAGGTTGACTCGTCTCCACGACGGGTGAAAGAAGTCGTACAACATTTTGTTCTTTCTCTATGATGTTTTCTCGGGCTTTTCAACCTCAGTTATTGGTCAAGATCTCCCCTCTGTTCAGTCTCTACCATCTGTTCCGGACCAAGAGTTTTGTTTCTAGATTCAGAAACAGGTGTGGGAGATGACATTAGAATTCCTGCTGCAGCATCTACTGAAGTCAGGATTTGTCTGGAAGAAGATTCTCCTAAATTTCTTCTGGTAACCACCCTCTTCTTTCTGTGTAGAGGTCTGTCAGTACTCTCTACAGTTATTAGTTTGCTTGTTTCTGTACAGAAGTTGTTGTGCGGCAGTTTCTTGATTTGTCTCGGCCAGCTACCGAGATTGAGACCTTGTGGTGACCTTTTCAGAAGAATGATCTAGGATCAATTTCTTCTTTGCTGCTGGTGCAGGAGGCTCCTCTCTTCTCCTTTTTCTTCGCTGGAGATCTACCCACTCTCAGAGAGATACGCATTGCTGCGTTTACTTCTTGAGGGAACATCATATCCCTCGAAACTTCTAAAGGAGCATCGGCCGCTCGTGTACCTCCTCATTTATAGGGATCGACATAGCAATTCTCCCTCTCTTCAATCTTGTTGCAGAAGCAAAACTATCTGCAGATTAAAATTCTCGGCAAAAGTATTCGCAGATGTATAAAACACTGAATATGTGAAGAGCATCCGAGGACCCTGGGGAGTACTCTTTGCTGGCATTGAAAAGGTGGCTTTTGTATCTCGGCATTGTAATAGGCCCAAGCTCTGGCCCCGTCTATCAAATAACCTTTGCCTTGGAGGCAGGTAATTGCATTCCCTACATGGAACTGATCATACCCAAACTGCCGAGCAAATCGGCTGGGAAATATGGTTCTAAATAGCATTCTTCTTCGAACCGGTAAACTAGATGAGATGGTCGAATTGTCTTCACCATTCAAAGGCTACACGGTCAGAGGCTGCATCTTCGAGTCTACCATATTTGTGGGCATCATCGTACCCAGCAGGGAAAGGAGCACAACAGAAGTTCCATCCTCTATTCAGATTCAAAACATATCTACACTCACTTAAAGAAGTGTATTTCCATTTTCCTTGAGAATATCTTCGAAAAAACTGCCATCAACGGTCCCATGCCGGGGTCCATTAAGGTTGGATAGTGGAGGAGCAACCATCCAAATAAATATGTATGTGGCAATTCCAAGCGAGGGAACTCTTTCTCTCCTTTCGCCTTCAGCATCAAGTCGACGTATAAACGAAGACTGGCATTTAGTTTGCAGGTCATTGCTGATAACTAGTCCATCTTATAGCAGAAGACTAACTTGACAGCAGCAAACAGAACACTGCGGTGAAAATGATCCACAGTACTGGATCCAGGAACCACAAACCTCCGAAGCCAGTATGTTAGGAACCCTGCCAGTTGTGCTTCTTCTGACATGGTCTATAGCCCATTCTTAAGTAACTCTCCAAAGTGTCCCCTGTCTTCAAAGGAGGATACTCATGATCATCTTTCACTTTTTTATCAAAGTTACCACTCTGTTCCATCAGCTTTATAACCTCTGTGTTGCTCAAAGGTGTGAAGAAGTTAGGGTAGCATTTGTCATTCTCTTTGGTCTTCTTCTCTTCTATGTGATTGAGAAACAGATATGGTAACCACTTCGAAGAGTAACAAGTGGCGGTAGCACTCTTATAAAACAGAGAGCAGATCTTGTAATGGCATAGTAGTTATTCGAACACTGCTACCATTGTTGCATTCTCTTTTTAAGCTTGTCCAGCTCATCATTTGTCGGTACAAACTCCTCATACGGAGCATCTGCATGGGCAGGTACGAGATATACTTCATCTTGTGGAGTGTAAACCCCATCTCTCCATCCGGGGTCATGAAGGTCCCCGTCCTATAATTGTACCTCTCAGCCAAAGCTAAAAACATATGCGGGTTGGGAGTAAAGCCGTATACAGTGGCGTGCACTGCTTCATACAGATTGATTTGTTGGAGTCTGTCTTGGAATCTTGTCAGAACCCAATTCGTAATGTAGTTCCATCGCTTGTAATCTGGATTCACCAATCCAGTCAGTCTGATATCTTGTTCGGGGTATTTTCCTTCAGCCTTCGCAAATTCATTTACGAATATTGGTGTCCTAACAGGCATCAGCATAGAGGAGTTCTCTGGTGGAATGCAGCCAGGTCTCAAGCCTCTCAACAAGCAGCTATATCTATCAGAGGAGCTATAAAACATATCCCTCTTGTTTGGCCCTTTCTTTACGAAGATTTTCCCTGTACGGGCATCCTGAAAAAGAGTGATGTTCCACTCCATCTTCCTTGGGTAGCTTGTATGAGCATACCGCGACAAAGGGAGGCAGCGAGCAATGTCTGGTATGAAGAATGATTTATTTTCCTGGTGAACTATTCTCTCCTCCATCCTCGGCCTAGGCTGAGAGACTTTCCTCGAAGGCGTCACCGAACAGGAATAAGGGTTTCTTATGAATAACAACATCCGCTGACTCTAGGGGCTGTCCATTCATCAAACACATTAAAGTCTCATTATCCTGGGAGATCAGTATAGCCTGACGGGAGGCCGGCAAATCGTACTGAGGATGGTGAACATGAGACAGAATTTTCTTTTATATTCAGACTCTGAGAGAGTTCCCACAAAATGTTCATAATCTGGATCTTCATTGACCTCAACTGCATCAACAAACAGATAAAAATTAGTACAAGTCAAAGTCTCTATTTTTAAACACAAAACATTAGAGTGCGCAACTCCTCAGATTGCGCTGACATGACTTGCACAACATCAGATTGCGCATCACAATAGGATGCGCAAAGCAATAGTTTGCTGCTGACATCCTACGCAAATCAATCGATTGCGCTGACTTCCTGTCAGCACAATTCAACAGATTGCGCATGAATGCAGCCTTCATAAAATGAGGACTGACAGTTGATGCAACCAAAACCCTAAAAAGGGTAGCTCAATATGAACTCATCTCTAAAAAGAGATGAGTTTCGAAGATCAAAGGAAGTCGAATCACCCTAAAAAAGGTTTTTTCGATCGGTTCAACAACCTCTCAGAGCGGGGTGCAGCGGATTCGTGTCGAGATGCTCATCGTGCAACTCTGTCAGATGACTCGGCCGGGGCTTGCCTTTTCGCAGCGGCGGCAGCATTGGAGGATCATCGGGGGTGCCATGAAAGTCGGCGTCTGAGGAGGACAGCAAGGGTTCGGAGGGATTTTTCTCAAGAGATTACAAAGTAAAGAAATGAAAATGAAGAGATGGCTATTTATAGCTTTCGAAATATGAAACGGCTGCCTTGGATTGCGCCTAAAATTGGGGGCTCTTCGCTTTGCGCAGACAGCTCATCCTCATAGCGCAATTTATTCAAAATTCAAAAATTCAAAGTATTTCGAAACTTTGAATAAAATCAACTTTCGAAAACTTTGAAGGGGGACTTGTAGGTCCTAAAAAAATCAAGTTGCATCAATCAACAAAGTCAAAGAATCAAGATATACATCATTTTGATGAGTTGCGCAGACAACAGATTGCGCAGCAATCGAATTGCGCACGTTGGTTTGCGCACGTTCCCAACTGCGCAGGCTGACGTGGCAGAAGTCATCATTACCTAAATCAAATCAAATCTTCCTGACAGCTGACAGCACGGATAACGAGGAAGACTGTTAATTTATTGCGTGCCACAGTACTCGAGGGCGGCTGACAGTTGGCAGCACAATCCATGATGGCACAAACCATTCCTGCGCAGTCTGAGTCTGCGTAAACCAAAGTCTGCGCAGTTCAGGTTGGTACATTCTACCAACATAACTGATAAAGTACATGTGGCATTCATGCCATCAATTGCTCATTACGTGGCAACTGTCTATGCACGATCATGCGCATTTCAATCAAATGATGCCATGTGTCCCAGATAGTTGGCCCACGATCCAGCAACTGCCTGCGCAGTCCAATGCTGCGCTAAACCAATTGCTGCACAAATTATCCTGCGCAGTCCAGAATAACTGAAAGTTAGTTATTTCTAAAACTCTATAAATAGAGTTTCAAATCTTCATTTCAAGGGGGATCAAGAGTTCAGAGATCAGATATAATCAGAGAGTCCAGGAGTTCTTGCCCAAGTAGCTGCTGCATTCTTCCGAGGCTTTTGCCTTCAACTTCCGAGGCTTTTGCCTTCAGTTTCCAGAGTTGTTCTCAACTTCAGAGGCTTCAGTCTTCAAAGTTCACATCGTCCAAGGGATAAAGCAATCGTCATCTAGATTGGATTCCTATAGTTGTAATTTTCCCAGAATTCTTGTAATCTTTATTACACAGTTTGTATCAATAAAGTTTTATACTTTTGTTTTTGCAAACACACCGTTCGAGGAAAAGTTAGGATTCGCCTGATCCCTAGCTTGGAGGCGAATCACGGCTTCAGTAAGGGTGCAGCCATGAAGGATGCGACGCCTACGCTGCGGAGGATCTGCTGATGGAAATGGCTGTGGACGGATGTATGTGCTTGAAGTATCTGGTCTTCACGAAACGTGCCCATAAATTCTGGCTCACACGAAGCTTCCACCACAACTTCATCGAGAAGGCATGTACGATGTACGACAGTCGAAAGAATCCCAGACCTCCCTCATCAGTGGGTTTGGCCAGGGTATCCCAACTAGTCCTAATGGTGCTTGTCCTTGCTGTCGCTGTGACCCCAGAGAAAATTGGCAAAGATTCTTTCGATCGATGTAAGAACCTTCTTTGGGGGGAACATGCTGCTAGGGTGTATATGGAATGGATGACAACACATGATTGATCAGAATCATCTTTCCGCCGGGCGATAAAGTGGTGTTATGCCACCCTTCGAGTTTTTTTTTCCTGATTTTGCCCTCCAACCCTTCAAAAATGCCTGCGTTAGATCTGCCATACACCAGGGCATCAGAGGTAGTAGAAATGTGGATATGCTACAGGAGAAGGAAGTAATATTGGAGAGATTAGTGGCGTGATCTTTGTTGATTTTGTGGTGGGCGTAGATCACACTCGTATTGGAATTGACACGCTGGCGGGAGCACCTTGCTTATCTATGGAGCGTGTTATGGACCACTTCCACCGACCCGACAGTCCCCGGAGGTGAAGATGAGGATATCATCGACGTAAACTAGGTGTGTGATGATCGGACAGCCACTAGCGGTGTAAAAATACTGGAAGTTCGGGGACCTAACCATTTGTTCAGATTCCTGCTTAGGGCTTCTGCTTCTATGATAAAAATAGTGGGAGGTAAAGGGTCCCCTTGTCTGACTCCTCGACTGGATTTGAAAAAACCATCGGCTTGTCCTTTGATCACCGTGGAGAGCCACAAGTTGCTGATCGATCTCCATACTATATTGCTCCAGGTTTCTGAAAACCTAAAGGCCCTGAAGACCAAGATCATGAATTGCCAATCCAGCCTGTCATAGGCCTTCTTCATATCCAATTTGATGGTAATGTTACCACCCCTGGCTGGTAATTTCATGCATGTAATTATTTCCTGTGCCAACATCATGTTGTCCTGGATGTTTCTATCCCGAATGAAGCCACTATGTTCTTCGGATATAATTTGGAGAGGATCTCGATCATACGCGTGGCAATAACATTAGAGATAATTTTATTGTAAAGGTGCAGAGGTTAATAGGGCAAAAATCTTTGAAGGTCTCCGGATTGTCCTGCTTAGGGATAATGATCAAGTGAGCGCATGAAATAGCTCTGGGGTATCTAGCTCCTTGGAAGAAGGCGATCACCGCCTCATAGATATCCGACTTGATGATGTCCCAGCATGAGCGGAAGAACACTCCCGTAAAATCGTCAGGTCCGGGCAAGCTGTGCTTATCAAGCGCCCAAACTGCATCTTTTATCTCTTATTCAGAAGGGAGGAGCTCCAGCTGGCTATTGTCAATGTCATCAATGAGGTATGGGATCTCGACGTCCCTGTTGACGGTATCTTTAGTGAACAGCCGAGAGTAGAAGTTAGCAGCAGCCAATTGGATACCCCTTTGGTCTTTGATGATTCCTCCAGTTTCGTCTGTAATATGGTGGAGGTTAAGCTTCTGTCTGTGCCCCTTGACATATGAGTGAAAGTAGCTAGTATTTTTATCACCCTCACTATCCTGTTTTAGCCTGGCTTTCTGCTTCCAGAATTCAGTCTCTACTTTCAGGAAGAATTTGAGAAGCACTTTGGTGAGGTTCAGTAAGGTCCTGGCCGCTGGCGATCGGTCGGTTGCGTAAAGAGCTTTCGTACGAGTTACATCATCTTCAGCAACCTGAATATCCTAGAAAATATCCCCATACACCTGCTTACTCCAAGCAGTTGGTGCTTTCTTAGTAGCCTTGAGCTTGTTGGCAAAACGGGTAAGAGGGTCAAGGGAGTCCTCCCGGCTATACGCTTCCGCTGATGATGTTTTTGAATTGAAGGTAGTGGATCCAGAAGTCGAGGAATCGAAAATTTTTCTTGATCTGGTTCGAGTTGCATTTGATTTCCATGAGAAGGGGGACATGATCAGATTCAGTGGCATTGAGGTACGTAAGGTTGGAGGTGAGCCCCATATCAGACCAGTGGGCATTGATGAGGGCTCGATCCAGACGAGAGTGTTGCCGATGGGCTCCCTCTTGCATGTTACACCAGGTAAATGTGTTGTCGGTAAACTGGAGGGGGGATATGTGGGCGCTGAATATGAAGTTGTTAAATCCTGTATGGCCGTCGAGTGAGAAGGGACGGATGGCCACCAGCCTTCTCCTCTCTATAGGTAATAACATTGAAGTCGCCTATACATAGCCAAGGGAGGTTGATGTAATTAAAGTGAATGTCCAGAAGGTCAGCCCAAAGTTGTTTACGTTCATATATGTCGTAACTACCGTGGACCGCGGACAAAAAGGAGCGCGTCGGAAGCATGGGGTGCTCTACCCAACATGTGAGGGCTTGTCTGGAGTCGTGGATGACTTCAATCTTCATGTCTGACGAGAATAAGATCCATATATCATGACGGCCTGCAATGACAGAGGAGTAGCCTAATTGCATCTTGATGGATTTGAGTTTCTTTGGGGGATTTTAGGTTCTAAAATGACTAAGATATCGATATTGTGAATTTTCTTGAGGCTGGTTAATCTTTTCAAAGTCGGTTTGTTTGCCAGGCCTCGAACATTCCAAGTGAGGATGTTAAGTATTGAAGTTGCTAGGGAGGAGGATTTGGGGAGCTTTGCAGCAGACCTGGTAGTCATGGCCGTGGACTCTATTTTTTTATTTATTGGTGGTGGTTGTCGCTTCAGAATGTGGGGTGGTCGTTCAGACGGGTCTAACCTCCTCTGTCGCGTGCATGTCGACTTCTCCTACAATATCAGACAAGTCACCCAAGTGTGAGTTCAGGTTGAAGTAACCTGCTTCGATGGCTTGCTGACATTTATATACCTGCTCTGGATGGACGATGGCAAGGGCTTCTGTGCATATGACTGCATTGTCGGGTTCGACGGTGATCTTGGAGGAGTCGAGTTGGGGCTCTGATGTCGATGACTAGGAAGAGCTCATGGTGAGATCTCTGGTGGACTCTATCCCTTCGTCCTGACAAAGGTGCTCGGAGGGGTTTTCGGGGATGGAAAACTCCTGAGAGGAACCTGAGGCTTCCGATACCAGGATGTCAAACTTGTTGGTAAGGTTTAGAGGTGGGGGAGAATAGGTATAATGGCTTTTCCCGGGAAGGCATGTGCTTTATTGCTGGAATTCCCCTCGCTGGCTGCAAATCTGATGTGAAAGTTCGGTAACGGCAATATAGGTGATTGTTGGTGAGATTGCTGTTTCTTGCTCGCTATAACTAGGGCACCTTTATGAGCTTCTTTCTTCATTAGTTCAGGGTGCAATCGAAAACAATACTCGGTGGAGTGACCGCACAGATGATAGTGTTTGCAGAAGGTGATATTGTTGTCGTAGACGATTTGCTGGATGTGCGTCCTGTTGCCTAGCTCGATAAGAATGTGATTGGGGGGGTCTTTGGAAAGGTCAAGCTCCATGCAAATTTTAGCGTAGTTCACTTTTGAAAGGTTACTGGTTTCTTTCGCTGCTGCCATATACGTCCTGTAGGAGTTGGCGATGCGTTTTAGAGCTTTTAGGACAAAGCAAATGAGGGAGAGATTGGGTAGGGTTAACCAGGCCGACACCGTTGCTGAGTCTTCTTTGGTTTTAAAATCCGGTGTCCATCTGACAATTTTTATCAAGTGGGAATCAACCCTACCGGTGCCTCTTGACTACACGTTCCTGCGATCAGACTCAGATGATAAGTGTAATAGGATATGTTTGGGATCCATAGGTGCCACCCTGTAGGCCACGAAGAGACCCTAACTGGCGATAACTTCCTGGACTGTCTTAAGTTTTGGGCATCCGATGGAGAATTTAAGGACGAAGGTGAGCGGAAAGGATGCTGTCAGCAATGTCAATTCTAAGTCCAAAAAGGGGACCTTGATCACGGACTATTCCTACGAATAATAAAACACTGGGAGGGCTACATTATGAAATAGCAGGGCCTATTTGTCCGCTCTGTCCGGTCTGAGCATTTCGGCGTAAGTCGGCCCTGGAGTTGGAGGCGGGGGGGGGGGGGGGGGATGACAATCCCCTCGGGTGCGATTAGCGGTGGGAGGAAGAAGGTGAGTTGGGGAGGCATCTACCCTCTGTAGGGGTTGAGGCGTCGAGAGAGAGTTGGCCACCACTAGGAGATCTGCAGGTAAGTTCAGGCAAGACGATGCGGCCAGCCGGGGGGAGAGCGCCAGCACGGGACCCGACAGCTGAAGACCCTCGCACGTCAAGGGTCGGCGTAGCCCCACGCGTGCCACTCACCTGCTCAGGGGGCTGGGCTCCATAGACAACAGAAGGGGAGGCGCCCGCAGGGGCGGGTACAGCCTGGACTTGTATGACAGTAGTCGACGCCTGCACGCCGGAGAGAGGCCGGTTTGGGAAGGAGGCACCCGATGTTGGGTGGGCATCATGAGTGGTTGGTGCTAAAAAAAGGCCGCCAGCAGAAAGGAGTGGTGCCTGGTAGCCCAGGGAAGAGAGGGCACCACGACCGGGCGCGGTGGGTAGAGAAGGGGAGGCGCCCGCAGGGGCGAGCGCGGCCTGAATGAGCGAGGCAGCAGCCGGCGCCTGAATGTCAGAAAGAGGCCGGTCAGGAAAGTAGGCGCCCGTGGCTGGGTGAGCGCCAGGAGGGGCTGGCGCCCAAAAATGGCCGCCATCAAAGGGAATAGGCGCCTGCAGGCCCCTATATATATATATATTTATATATATATATATATATATATATATATATATATATATATATATATATATAGTCATTTTGATGAGTTAACAATTACCCAATAATAAAGATATTGTTTAATAATAATTCTAATGGTAGCAATAATAACAAACCAAAATAACACATAATAGGTATAAAATGGTCTTGGGTGAACCCGTCATACTCCCCTATATGCCAAATATAGGTTTAGCACATATATTAAAATTTAATTTAAAAAGAATATATTGAATTCTATATACTAAATGCATCTTTTAATATTAAATAACATGTAGCAACTATTAAAATAATTATTAGACCATTTAAATAAATTAGAATATATATATATATATATATATATATATATATATATATATATATATATACATATGTATAAATAAATATCTACATGGACATCTTTGGATGTACTATACGACTACATGGGGTTGGGTTTAGTTCGGGCCAGGTTCGGGCTAGTTTGGTACAACCGGTCTCTTAAAAATCATAAGCTTAATAAATAACTAATTAAATTACTTATAGGGGTCAAGTCACAACTTTGACTCTTAGAAGACAGATGGCTCGATCTTCCCTACCATGGCTAAAACACTAGTCAAAGCACACGAATACACTATCCATGCCATCATTCCTAGTCATTTTGTACTCCAAAACTTAACTATGACTAAAGCCTTATATCATAATAACTATTTAATTAAAATATTTTAAATTCCAAAATTTACTATTTAATTCAAATAAATAAAAATATAATTACAAATTTCATGAAGAGGGGTTACAAATCTACCAACCTTAGAAATAAATTCGTCCTCGAATTTAAGGACTACTAGGATAGACGGACTTGGTTGATCGGTGAAAGGAATATTTTAGGATAAGAGTATTGATCAAAAGGTGCAAGGAGAAAGGAAGGAAAACATTTTAGGGTTAGGATTATAATTTCAGAAGTTAGGGATTAGGGTTAGGGTTTTAGATTAAGGAATTGGTTTAGGGATTTTGGAAATTAGGGTTAGGGTTTTAAGAAATTAGGGATTCTGTAGGGATTTGGGAAATTGTGGTTGTGTAGAAAAGGAGGGCTACCCTTCATAGAGGAAATGGGGAATCTAAATTGGGGAAGGACTAGGGTGATCAAATATTTCCAAGGTTTAAATAAATATTGAATCCAATAAATCAAGAATCAATCCATAACGATTTAAAAATAATTTTAGATTTTATTAATAATATTTAAAATACTCTTAACCAAATCTAGATATAATACTTGATAAATAACTTTAAATAGATACTAAGTATTATCATATAACTTTGAAAAAGTATTTGCATGGATCCAAACAAATTTAGTAAATCTTTATCTAATAATTAGGCACCATAAGGATATAAAGTAATATTTGACATCATTCAAATATTTTTAAGATCGTAGAAATAATTGATAATAATCTTTAACCGTGAAAGTCTGTTTTCGTAACTATAAAAATCTCTTTAAAAGAACTTTGGCAAAACTCCTTCCATTTAAAAGCATCTATAATAGAATTTAAATAAAAAAAATTATTTTTCAAGACTAAATTTTTTCAAAATTTCGGAGAGTGGGCTTACGAATCTACCCACCTTAGAAATATTCCTTCCTCAAAATTTCGAATAGCATGACTAGGAATATAATCAAGAAGAGGATATGGTCAATGATCAAGATGAGTTAGCTTGTGAATAGATTCGAAGTTTAAGAAAAGATACCACGTGGCACGATTAAGGTGTAGTCAAAAAGGGTGTAGTCACAATGGTCAAGGATATGATCGAATTAGGGTTAGTTAATTGAGAAAAGTCATTATGCATAATTAACTACTGTTGGAGTTATACAGTCATGATCAACGATCAAAATTAGGCTAAATCTAAACATGAAAAATTCACTTAGATTCAACTAAGATACGGTCACGATCAAGGTTAATCATGCAAGTCATTCAAGCGTGATCAATATTCATAAAATTGGCATGAATATGAACATGATCAAAATAGTCATGATCACAGTAAAACAAAATTTAGATCTAGCAATAATTAAGTTGAAGTATGGGCACGACTACGATTATGGTCAATAGTTTAGTCACAATCCAAGTCATTTTAGGAACGATCAAAATTCAAGTTTGTTTGGCAAGATTAACTCAATTAATTATTTAAGCAATTTATTTAGGAACGATTATCGAGTCAAAATCTAGAAAAATATGTGAATTGACTCGATTGAAATATAATCAAAATAGTCTAGTTGCGATCAAAAAGTCGTTAAGGATGATCCAAATCGAAATCGTTTTAGCACGATCAATTATGTAGGCATGATCATAGAGTCATAATCTAGGTGTGATTATGACTCTAGTGACATATGGAATTAAAATCTAGTAATAGATCTTAAATGAGGAGGAACCAAATGACGACTCGATGATTAGAAGGTAAGAAAGGAAGAACAACCTGTTTATTGAGAAGAGGTAAATAGAAACAAGGCACAAATCAATTTGGAAACTTAATAGTCATATGCCAATAAAAGATATGGCCTATATGATATCAAAAAACCGTATGCATATCTGGAGTCGTTTCACCGATAATCCATGCCTCGCCAGTGTACATCTGGCTGCAGTAAACCCTTGGTTTCAAGACACAAATATGATATTGTATTGAATATTCTATTAGCTCTACCAATATTAACATCTAACTCAAAGGTCAAAATAGGAAAACTAGCACATAGTTTTAATAACATTCGATAACTTATACTTATCCAAATTTATTTCAACTTAGGGATCATGCCACGCCAGTGCGCTATTGGCTGCAGTAAACCCGCAGTCTCGATAATTCAAATAAATGGTGACCGTGCGCTGTTGTCTTGACATCGTAAGTCATCAACATTGTTCCAACTATATTCCAAAAAATTGCAAAGAAACTTCTAGAAATTTAAACAAGTCGATCATGAGAGAAAAAATGTAAGAATCTGTCATTGAATTGAAAATATTAATTTTGAAAATAAAATGAGCGATTAGGTATAAAATTTAAAAAAATCAAACGACCGATTAGAAAAATGATTGAAAACAAGAGAAGTAAAAAATTCCAATTATATTTCTCTAATATTGAAAGATCGATGGAAATATATATATATATATATATATATATATATATATATATTATATATACATACATATATATATAATATATATATATATATATATATATATATATATATATATTATATATTATATATATATATATATATATATATATATATATATATATATATATATATATATATATATATATATATATATATATATATATATATATATGAGGAAGGATAGGCATCCCCGCACTTTTTGCATCCCCAAGCATCCCTCCTATTTACACCGTTCGATGGTGCTTTAAGTCATCTAATCTTAACCATTGATTTACCAATGGTTAAGATTAGATGACTTAAAGCACATCTAACGGATGTGAACATGGGGATGCATGGGGATGCAAAAAGTACGGGGATGCCTATCCTTCCTCTATATATATATATATATATATATATATATATATATAAATATATATATATATATATATATATATATATATATATATATATAAATTCCAATTATATTTTTCTAATATTGAAGGATCGATGGAAATATATATATTATATATATATATATATATATATATATATATATATATATATATATATATATATATATATATATATATATATATATATATATATATATATATATATATATATATATATATATATAATATATATATTTCCATCGATCCTTCAATATTAGAGAAATATAATTGGAATTTATATATATATATATATATATATATATATATATATATATATATCACTACTCCAAATAACATAAAGTCCACTACAACCAAAGTCAATCTTCAGAACCCATAATCGATCTCCCAGCTAGTGCGAACACTTGATCGAAGCTTTGTCTATTTGCCTGTGAATCTCTATCACCAGCATCTCCTTCGAAAATTTATATCCTTCATATCACCATTTGTTGCGATTTTTCCATAACACCCATATAATTGCTCCCACTCCTATCTGTCGTTGATGAAGCTTCCTCCCGCGCCACCACCTGCACATCCTTTGAACCAGTGATCGACCACTTCCCTTGATATTGAATGCATCCTGCATAACAGCCCAAACCTCCCAAGCCAACTCCCCGGAGTTTAGAATATGCTCCTTTGTTTCTACTGAACTATGAACACAACAATGGCACTTAGAAGCCATACTGAAACCAATGTTCATGATCTGCTCAGCTGTAGGAAGTTTATTATGCAACACTCGCCATAACAATATGGACCATTTATAAGGAATGCATGTCCCCCATATATGAATGAATGATGGAGCGAGTGGCCACTGTATTCGTGATATATCCCATGCTGAAGCAAGGGTAAATCTTCCCGACGTTCTTCGCCAATGCAGCCCCATATCATCCTGCAAAATGTGCTGTTTAGCTATATCCCTCCCTACCAATAATCTTTTCCAGACATGAGAAGAGTTCGAAGTAATCATCACCGCACTCGAATTCATCTGAGAACAATATTTCATCATGAAGAACTGCACCCAAAGACTCTCACGAGTTCTAAACTTCCACCATAATTTTATAGTAAATGCCTTCATAATATCTTCTAATCTCTTGATTCCTAGTCCTTCATCCGACTTCGTTCGAGCTATAGACTCCCATCCCAACCACCTGCGTTTAGGAGCCCCCTGAATCGAACCCCAAAAGAAATTACTGAAAATAGCTTCCATGCGTCTCAAAACAGAGTAATGAGGATTACATGCAGCAAGTGTGTACACTAGTATAGAGGTAAGCACCGATTTGAGTAAAACCAATTTCCTCCTAGGAGACAAAAGTTTATTATGCCATCCATCCACTCTCGCCCGAATCTTGTTGATAAGTTCTTCGTACATACCTGAATTGTGATGCCCAGCTGCCATAGGACAACCCAGATAATTAAATGGAGGTGAGCTGATTAAAAACCCCGTTCGATCAACCAATTCAGCTACTTGTTCAGGGGGGGTCTTCGTCGAAACATAGAGAGTGGTCTTAGGAAACATTGATTTTTTTCCCCGATGCTTCCTCATACCTACGCAAAGTCTCATGTATCAAGGTTATCGACCTTAGATCCCTTGCTGAGAACAGTAATACATCATCAGCGTAAGATAAATGAGTGATAGGGAAGCATCCTCTAGGAGAGATGAACGGAATAAACCCGTCAGTCGACGGTAATAGCTTCAAACTTCGTGAGAGGGCTTCAGCTGCTAAGATAAACAATGTAGGGGATAATGATCTCCCTGATGAACGCCTCTAAATGACTGGAAATAACCCGCCGATTCCCCGTTGATAAGAGGAGCAAACCAGACATTATTTTGGATCCGAAGTATCATATCAACCCATTTATTGTAAAACCCAAACCTACGCAACACCTTAAGCAAGAATCTCCAATCCCATCGATCATAGGCCTTCATCATATCCAATTTTATAGCAATATTTCCTCCCCAATGCTTCTTGTTCATCTTCGCCACAATTTCTTATGCTAGCACAATATTATCAACTATCTCTCGGACTTCGAACAAATCCGCTCTGTTCGGGAGAAATGAGCTTAGGCAGCAATAAAGCCAATCTGATAGCAAGAGTCTTCAAAATAATCTTAGTTCAAAACTGAGCACAGACTGATAGGATGGTAATCCGTAAAATATTTTGGCTGCTTTATCGTTGGAATCAAAACCAGGGATGTATTTGTTATAGCTCTGGGCAAGGAGAACCCATCGAAAACCATTTCCACCGCTTCAGTAACATCATCTCCTATAATCTCCCAACTGCTAAGAAAGAATTTGGCAGTAAACCCATCGGGCACCGACGCACTATTCATATCCAAAGATTTAATTGTTGCATAAAGCTCCTCTTTAGTCGGAAGGGCAATTAGGCGATCATTCTCTTCATCCTCGACCAAACAGAGGATAACCGAGAGCAACTCATCATCTTCTTTAATGTCCCCTCTCTGGTATAAAGCCAAGTAGTATTCAACCGCATATGCTTGAATTTGAGTTTTGTCAATCAACAATGTATCATTCGGGGTGGAGATGGAATGTATCCGGAGAGCCTTCATCTTATAATTCACACATTCATGAAAATATACCAAGTTTTTATCCCCTTCTAAGTCCCATTTCATCCTGGACTTCTGTTTCCAAAACTCCTTCTCAACCCGAACTCTTTGTTTCAGCAATGCAGCAGCTTGGGCAAGCATAATTTTGTTCCTCTCAGAACCGTCTGCTTCAAAAACTAGCTCTGCTGCTAACACCTTGTCCTCTGCTTCTCTAACCACCTGAAATAGATCCCCATAGGTTGCCCGACTCCACTTCGATAAAACCTTCCTGCATGCATCCAATTGGAGTGCAACCTTAGTGAGACCATGACGATGATCCACTGAGTGCCAGGCTCCATAAATCAGTTGCTGAAAATCTGCTTGCTTTGTCCAGAAATCTAAGAACCGAAATTGCTTATATCCACCTTGTTGTTGAGATAATAATCGAACTAGAATTGGTGCATGATCGGATTCAGTTCGATTCAAATGTTGTTCGATCGTGCAAGGAGCCAATTGATGCCACCTGTTATGCATGAAAACCCGATCTAATCGCGATGCACGACGATCGAATTTATCTGACTTCACCCAAGTATAGGAGCTCCCTGTATAAGGCAGCTCAGAAACACCCGCTGCCAACTGAAAATTTGCAAATTCCTGCATGGACACCGCATCAGCTCGTCTGTCCCCCAATTTTTCCTCCGTTTCAAGAACAGAATTAAAGTCCCTACCAACAATCCATGGCATTCTTTGCGAGCATTGTAACTCCAGTAACCTATCCCATAATAATCTGCAACCTTCCTTCTTATTATCCCCATGAGCAATAGATAGAAGTGTCTCGATCGGGAGTATAAGATCAAACAACCAAATGGATACAACCTGATCGAAAGAATCCACCAGCGTAATATCAAAATTCGCTCTGGCCATAACCTATATGTTACCCATAACATTAGAAAAAGCAACTGAGAACCCTAGCTTGACCCGATAGTGAGTGAGCTACTCACTATCCACTTTAGACACAATTATAACCACAAAATTTACTTTGTGTGTTCTTATAAGAGTCTTTAGCCTCTTAAACGTCATGAGGTTGGCAACTCCTCGGACGTTTCAAATAAGGAAATTAAACATTAAGGGTTTGGGAGCTACCAGCGTTTGCCTTGCTTGCAGCCGAGCGCGTGGTTCGATCAGATGGCTCCACCAGCTTCTTTTCCTTCTTAGCTCACTTTCGAGTATGTCCCAGTTTCAGTCTGAGCTTCATGGAGCAAAGGCTCTTGATGCATGTCTGGCAGTCCACTTCCTGCTTCACTACCTTCTTCATGATCCTGATTTAAAGCTCCCCCTGTAGGCTCTGTCATATCTTTGCCTCCCCGACCATGACGTTCTTCTTCTTCTACAATATCTGCCCAATTACTATGAAGCCCCCGAAATTCCCCTTCCTCCATATCCTCTAATGAGGAGGAATTAACTGCAGTGGTGGCCTGATCAGTGGCCTGATCAGGAATACCTCCACCGTATGTCGTCGTGAGGTTCCATACGTTCCTCTGAGTTATTGGGAACCTCCATCTGCTCGTTGCTGATTGGAACACTTGGATCCGGAGAAATAACTCCTGGAGGGACGTAAGATGGTGGCATAATGGGCTCAACCTGAATGGCTGCAGGTTCATTATTAATCCCCCTACCCGAGGGATTAGCAGCTTCATTAATGTTATTGTGATCGGCACCCACTCTTGTCAAGATCGAAGTGACTTATGAATGAGTAGGAACCCGACGCGTGTCCACCTGTGCAGTAATGACGGTTTTCAGTTAACCCTCTTACATGACAGGCTTCTCTTTGTTCTTTAGCTTGCAGGAGTCTACTGTGTGTCCTTGATGAAAGCAATGGTTACAATAAAGAGGTGTATTCTTATATTCTATGTTTTGCCAAAAACTCCTCCCCTTAGCTAAGTTAATACGGATTCTTCTTTGCAAAGGCTTCCCTGCATCAATCTCGACAAAAACCCTTGCCATGCTAGGGCGGGCCAGTTCTTTCGTAGCTCGATCTATCTTAAGTAGCGTCCCGGTAGCTGACATAATAGCGAATAGTACGTCTTTGACATATAGATGATGCGGTAAACTGGGAGATTCACCCACACAGGCATAAAAGTAGATTCAACCAAAGGCGTGAAATCTGATTCCCACTTGAATATACACATAGGGGCACGAGCAATGAACCACATCTCTTTGGAACGAAGCCGAAGATAGTCTTCCTCAATAGATGGTCTAATCAGAATATGTTTACGATCTATAACACCTGCCTTGATAGTTCCCTTGAACTTGAACCCTTGGAGAACTTTGCGGATAACCTCGATCAGGGGTTTATTATGGGAAAACTTCCCAATGAGAGCATATTTCAGAGGAGCCGCAAGGGCTTCTTCTTCTTCTTCGGTGAACGAGATCGCAGGTGTTCCCTTGAACGAAGACACCGCTCTAACATCAATTCTTGGAGAAGCCTCGACGCGGCCGGTGACCGCCTCCGCAAAGGACTTGGGCACAGCTATGAGGGCGCCGGCCTGGCCAACGGCCAAGCCGGAGTCGATGGGAATGAAGAAATCTTAAGAATTACCACCGTGGCGCTAGGGTTGTGCACGCGAGAGCCCCCATATTCATATATATATATATATATATATATATATATATATATATATATATATATATATATATATATATATATATATATATATATATATATATATATACATATATCTTGAATTTTAACAAAATCAACTCAGGATAAATATATGGATAATTGGATCCTGTTAGGCTCAAACGTCAATAAATGAAATAGAATGTTGAATTTAAAAAAATAATTACTTATGGAAATAAATAAGTAATACGGCCTAGGCAGGGAAGTTAATTCAAACAAATTTCTAGGTGATCGAGATAGGAGAAGTGTAAGTATTTGTCTTTTCAGTATCAATTCTTGAAAAAAATGAGCGACTGGAAGGATAATGATCAAGCCAAAATTAAGGATAAATCTTTTAATTCCTATTGCACGGATATACAATGATTGAGAGAAACTTATATGCTTTAAAATCAAAGACTTGAGAGGGATATTTGAATCAAAAATTGTAAAAAATCAATTCCTTATGGCTAAAGGGAAATAAGAAATACGAATTTCATGGTATAACAATGACGTCTAGAGGGGACAAAATAAAATGGCACAATCGATCAAGGTTAAGAGTTGAACCCTAAGAAGTTTTAATTTACTAAGCGAATAGTCTACCAACTTTATATCCAACCATCGTAGGTAAAACATAATAGTATATCCTACTATGAAAAATTCCTTAGGTTATCTAATAGGGTTTGGGTTCAATAAATCTTTACTTAAAACACATGGCCTATGTAGCAATCCTTAACTACCCAATAGTTGAATTAATAAATGACTCCTATTCCTAGTCATCCTCCTAAATCAATTCAATCCTAATTGTGAATGAGCATTTCCTAGTCGCAGGCTCGCAGTAGTACGACTAATATGGTACTACCACGAGTTTGCACAACTTGCGAAAACTAACCTTGCATGGGCCACCACAAAAACTTGTCATGACCCACACCCATTTTTTAATCGGGATGCGAGTGTGTGCGCAAGCCAGCCTACGCCGCAGAGTCGGCGGTAGAACGCTGTCAAGGCGATGATGCTCAAAATTACATAATAATAACTTTATTAACTCATTCACAAAACTAAAATAACTTACTAAATTTACAAGTTTTATATTTGAAGAAGAATACAAGTCTTACAAAAACTACTAGCACATCTAACTAGTCTTCTAGGTTTTGGCCGACAAGTACACCCGTATCTCCCAATGCTAAGAGAAGCCACGACTAACCTGAAAAATGTTGATTTTCAGTCAGGAATGGAACAAGTACACAGACCGATAGGCTATTCAAAACATAATAAAATCTATAAGACATGAAAATAACATATGTGAAATAAAACTAGATAGTAAACTGAATTAAGGCATATCTATAATGAAACAAGTACTTCACAACAGGATGTATCAACTAGAGAAAAACATGTAAATGGGGTGACATGGCATGTGGTGAAGAAACAAAGCGAATCAGGTAAATGACAACTATCTATGTGTGTTGAAATATCGTGTTCGACATGTGAACGACTAGGGGTAAATCCGGCACCCCGTACGTGAATTGTGCGGTTGCTATTCTCCACGATAGACACGAAGGATAGAAAGGGTAGTTCACACATCTACTAAGATATTTTCCCTCCTGACTAGTACTTATGGACTCGAACAAGTCACGAACACAAAAACATATGAATGATAATCAAGAAATATAGTATGTAGAGGTCCATGATACTAATCCGTGTAACAAGTGGGTCAGCAAGTAGGAGAGCATATGTATAACATGAAATGGAAAAACTATTAGGAATCGAAAGAAATCAGCATATGTACTTGTCTGGGGTCCTTTGCTGGTGAAATCGATAATACCAAACTACTCAGTGAGCCACAAAAGTCAAACTCGTACAACAGTCTCCGAGTGCCAAAACAAATATTACCAACATATTTGGTATAAAAGAAATGTCTAAAAATGCCTACCTAAAAGTCCAATTCTGTTTGTAGGGGCAAAATCGTAATTTCAAATCAAAACAATATCCGTCATTAGACCCACTTTGTACCGAAAAGCGTGCCAGAGCCTATGGTCTATAAAGTTATCAAATATATGTCTACCGGTTCGGTTGACAATACGAACCCAATCGTATGTCCAAGGTTGGATTCCGGTGGGCCGTGCATATATTCGCCCATTGGATCGGGTCGCGGGCCCACCAAAATAGCATTTCGGCCGACCTTCTCAGAATCGGGCCAAACTTGGCCTACAGGACCAGAAAAATAACACGATCCTATTGGCATAAGTTTCGTCTTGAGATGACAAACGTGTACGAAGTTATGATCTAGTTTGCAAAGGGGTCGATACGGGGTATCTCGACCGATACGTCTCGATTTCGTCGCACACGCACAACGAAATTAAGTTTCGTCAAATCCCACACGTCGACAATATCCATTTGCATCTTTCGATGCTCATGGTTTAACGTCACCTGACTTTCGGGGCACAGTCCATATCGTAAAATTTCTTAAAAAGTTTACTATTTTTGAAATCGGTTTTTCCTGATTTTGGAAATCGATTTTCTTGGCACATACACGATGAAACCAGAAACTACAAAATAGATTTGAAGGGTTATAAGTGATCTAAAATACTGTTCATTTAGTTTTTGAAAATTCTTACTAAGTTGACGAAAAACAATTGCTAATTAGGGGTAGTTGGACTGTCATATGCCCTATTTTGCGAACAGAATTTTGATCGACTTTGTGTCGATTTATTGGACAAGTCATGCGACTACATCAAAACCTAATTACTAGGGTTTGAAGTCGTATATGTGTAAACCCCCAAGATTTTCTAATTATTTTAGTGATTTAAAAATTATTTTTTATATATTATTTAGCATTAAAGAGTTAGTTGGTATATATATATATATATATATATATATATATATATATATATATATATATATATATATATATATATATATATATATTTTTTTATATATATATATATATATATATATATATATATATATATATATATATATATATTTTATATATATATATATATATATATATATATATATATATATATATATAAAATATGTGTGATTGTGTGCTTGATATTTTAAGTGCTACTAAATATAGTCTACAATTATTATAATGATTTTTGTTACTTAATTACAATTTATAGGAATTTTATGGGATTATATATATATATATATATATATATATATATATATATATATATATATATATATATATATATATATATATATATATATATATATATATAAAGTAGTAAAAAAAAGGAAAGAAAAGATGCAGTGGTGGTCGGCCCAAGTGGGGGACCGACCACAGCATGAAGAAAGGAAATGAAAAAGAAAAAAAAAAGGGAAAAGGAAAAAGAAAGGAAAAGAAAAGAGAAAAAAAATATATTAATAACAACTAAACCCCCCACTCCATGTGGGCGGGTCCCACACCCCCATTTCCTTGCTGCGTACAACAACTCACCCGAGCAAAACCCGAACCCGTGGGATTCCTAATTCCTAAACCCCTTAGTATTAGGTTTTTGTCACAACTTGTTATATATGTAACTTTTTCCACAAGCCTCAAAACCCTAATCTTCCAAATGAAAGTTGAGGCTGATCATACCCTCTTCGCCTACGAATTCGATTCACCAGTGACGGAGCTTTGTGCGTGACGAACGGAGCATCGGAAGTCAGCCCCTCGTCACCCACGGAGTAGTTTTCCCACTCAAGGTACCCTACTTCCCTACGACGTAACTTTTTACTCGTAGCACTGATTTTCGATCCGTAAGATTTTTTGGAAATTAGACTTGACCCTCTTCGAGATCCTTAAGGTGGATTTCGAAAACAACCCATCGACTTGCTCGAAAAATCGAGACGAAGTTGAAGAAAAATCTATTTTCTGTAATACTAAAAACTGTTTTAAAACGACAACTTGTCGGCCAATTTTCTTGCTATGCAGAAAAGTATTGTAGAAAATAATTGAAACCAGTAAAAGACGACATAACTGAGATCACAACTCATCTTTTGGATCGTCGTTTCGATTAGCGTGTAAAAAGTAGATTGATGTTGAAGTTGAGGAAAAACCTGTGTTAAATTATATTAATTTTCTAAATTTTGTCCGATATGGCATGCGCCCCGACAAACTGGGCGATGTGGTCGCGTGCTATATGCATCAAAAGGCACATACGGACGTTGTCGACGTGTGGGAACTGACGGAACACAGTTTTTCGTCGTGTGTGCGCGACGAAATCAGTCCGTATCCGTCGAGATACCCCTGTATCGACATTTTGCAAACTTCGTCCTAACTTCGTGTACGGTCGTCGATTCGAGATGAAACTTGCGATAATAGGTCCATATCAAAATTCTGGTCCTGTGTGCCAAGTTTGGTTCGATACTGAGAAGGTCGAATCGGAACCCCTTTTTGGCGGGCCCGCGACCCACTCAAACGGACGATTTTGTACGCGGCTCAACGGAATCCAAAACTGGACATACCGTTGAGTTCTTCTTCTCAAACTGAATCCGTAGACATGTATTTTGATGACTTTAGAGACCATAGACTTCGGCACACGTTTCGGTGCAAAGCGGGTCCAACGGCGGATATCGTTTTGACCCAAAATTATGATTTTGCCCCTGTTCTAGAATTAGACTTTTGGATAGGCGTTTCCTAGGTATATCTTTTACATCGAGTGCATTTTTGATGTTTGTTTTAGCGTCCGGAGTTGTTTGGAGATTGTGACGTTTCTAGCTGACATTGTGATTACTTAGACTTGCCACTTTGCACCATCAGGCAAGATACCTTGCCACCTTACTCTGTGATTATTATATTTCTTATTTTCAGTTGTTATTTTTAGCATTTCTTATTTCTCGATATTTAAAACTGTGCGTCCAAGTTACCCTTGGGTGCAAGCGACTCTATCGGTCGTTTTTTTGCTTTATTTATTTTTCTTATATTGACTCAGTCTAGTGACCACCCATTGATATTGAGGTATTGGTATATCTCATACGGCTTTGACACTTGTTGTATCACGTGATGTGAGTAACATGTAGGACACGTATCCGCGTAGTCGGCTGGCCACCGATACGTATGGAGCGTACGACGGATAGGGGTAACTGCCAATATAATTGCATGATAGAAGACTTGGCGGTTACTAGAGGTACATGTCAGTCATGGAGATGATGATACTAGACATTGGGTGGGAAGAACAATACGTGACGTATGAGCTTCGATTGCACTTCCCTTACAACCCGGAAGCTCCGCTGGAGATACGGGTATGTTTAGCCTCTCAGGTTTGCCACTGTCGTTCTTGGAACGTCATGCGCTTGGTCACCGGTGCCCAAGAGGGGACTATACCGAATCCTATATTCCGCCAGGGCTCATGCGTCGAAGGATTGTATCTCAACTGCATAATCACAGTAGAATGGTCAGGAAACCGATTGCATGCATATCTTTTTCTTTTATTATATTATCACAGTTTATATGGCATGGTGTTTTCTTGTATCTTGCTATGTCCTCTGAGGACCTGGTTATCTCTCCAAGGTTAGACGATTATCCACAGGATTACGGAGCGGCGTTGGAGCCATCCTACATTGATGACGAGGCAGTTCCTTTTAACTTTTAGTCTTTTTCTTATCTGAGACGGTTGTAGACATTATTTTTACATCTCATTTCTTTCTATTTTGTGGAGGTTGGACTCTGATCTTGTGAGACTATTTTTATAGCTGTTTGGAGTGAGTATGTTCATCCGACTATCTTTTAATACTCTTATTTATTTATCTTGACTCTATTATCTTCTGTGTTGACCTGTGATGAGATTAGATTATATTATTCTGCCTGTGATTATTATATTTACAGCTTATGTGCATATTTGAGGATTCTATATATTGGAGTATTCTTCGTATATGTGCAGCTGGCATGTTCACGTACTTGGTCCTACGTATTTTGGGACTGGGGCGTTACATGTTGAATCCACTATTTGCAAAAATGCAAGTTTTCTTACGAAGTCCTTGCAACTTCTACAATGCGAGCTTTGATACGAAGAACTTGTCCAACTTCAATTGTGAAGAGGTATTCTTCTATCAAGCCTTCTGATTACAATCACTCAGAAACTTCTAGACCGTACCGCACTGGCAAATCGACTAGAGAATTGTAACTGGCTTGGGATCTGAAAATTAAAGCTCGAGAAAAACTCTTTGGAAGAAAGTAGGCTTTAAATAGAGAGAAGATTGAAAGTGAATGAGTGTGTTAAAATGATCGAAATCCTTCTCTATTTATAGGAGTTCCAAAGACAGAATTCTGGCAGAATTCGGGCAGAATTCGGGCAGAACTCGATGAGCAAATCTCGGTCAAATCCGCAACTGCAGGAGGACCAAGTTCCAAGGAATTCAAAAATCAAAACGGCCACTAACCGAACTCTGGCCGAACTCTGGCCGAGTTCTGTCAGGGTTTGGTTAGGGTTTTTCAAAATTGATTTTGGAGAATTTTGAAAACCTTTTTGGAGCTTTTGTAAATACGAATGTTTTTCAAAACTAAGGACATTTTAAAAATATTTTGAAATTATTTTGGAATAGCCTATTTGCCAGTACGACTCAGTGTACAATGTATTTCTAGACTCAATAAAATAAAAGATTATATTGCTCAAAGAAATACAGACTCGAACAGGCAAACAACGCTTCGGTCTTGAACTGAGTAGATAGCCGTTCTTGATCATGTCCAAGAGTCCGAGATATCCTGACTAGCTCCATATATCGAGATAGAGTTTGATCAATTATTAAAATCAGTTTAACCATATGACCAATGGGCCAACAATCTCCTTCATTTTGATAATTGACAAACTATGAATGATATAACATCATTTGAGATAAGATACCACAAAAATTATTCAAAATTGTTCAATCCCTGTATTATTCTCAAAACAAAATGTTAGATCCTTTTTCTCCCCCGTTGTCACTTAGCAAAATAATTGCAAAGAAATAGGCTCCCCCGCAATTAATGCATAAGCTACAACAGTAAAGAAACACAAGAAAATAATATCTCCTGCAGTGAGAATATACAAGTCATAACAGAGAAGTATTTCACAGGCAGTTTATAATATAGAAACAGATAAAGATGCTATAAAGAATAAATAAACTGATATGAAAGATAAACTACGCATCCCATAAAAATAAAATGATATTCAAGAGACATCAAGAAATATCCAGTACAAGTCCTAAAAAAACTGATAATAAAAGCTAAAAAGAAAGAAACTTGGAATGTCGAAGCATTTCCAAGTGTACAGTAGACAATAGCTAAGTCTCAAAATTAGCTAATACATCATCATCATATCTCCTCATCATCATCATCAGCTGCAGCACCACCATGTCCAGAAGGACCAGCTCTATAAGTACCAGCACCAGAAGTGCGAGGAGTGGCGCCAGCGTAAAACTCACCGACATAGTCTCGAGGAGGGGCACGAGCAGTACGATACCAATCATAAGCGTTATCGGGCTGAAAGTAGGCATGATGTCACGACCCGCACCCGCATTTCGGATACGAGACGTGTCCAAGCCAGCCTACGCCGCAGAGTCGACGGTAGAACGCTGTTAAGCCCGCAAGAAAATAAATGCTCAAAAATAAACATTTGTTGCTCCTTCACATTTCTAATTTATTACAACATTTACAATTAAAGAAAATACAGGATTTTACAATTAATGAAATTGATACAACTATTTTCTATTTCTAGGTCGTCTTCAGCATACCCAAGTCTCCCAGTGCTAAGAATGATCATGGCTAAACCTGAAAAATGTTGGTTATCCAGTCAGGATTGGAACAAGTACACAAACCAACGACAATGCAAAACATAATAGAATTAACAAGACATGAAAATAGCATATGGAATATGAAAGCTGGTAAGAAAACTGGTGACATAGCACGATAGAGAAGTAAACAAGGAAAAACTAATAAAAGACATCTATCTAGGTGGTGTGAAATATCTGTTTCGACATGTGAACGGCTAGGGGGTAAATCAGGCACACTGCACGTGTCGTGTGCAGCGGCTATCATTCACGAGAGACACTGGGATAGTTCTGGGTAGTCCACATGTCTACTAAGATATTTCCCCTCCCGACTACTTCGTGTGACGATCGTGTCAACAAGCAGCAAGATATATGTATAGACATGAAATAAAAAGACTACTATGAATCAGAAAACAATCAGAAAGTGCACTTGCCTGAGGTTCTTAGCTGGAGAAACCAAAATACCATACCACTCAATGAGCCACAACAGTCAACACATGTAGAAGTCTCCGGATGCTGAAATAAACAGTACTAATATTCTCAGAATAGTCAAATTAGCTAGGATTGCCTGTCCTTAACCCCAATTCTGAACACAGGGGCAAAACGGTAATTTCGAGCAAAAACTGTGTCCGCCGTTGGACCCGCTTTGCACCAAAAAGCGTGCCAGAGTCAATGGTCTCTAAAGTCGTCAAACTATATGTCTACGGATCCAGTTTTCCGATACGAACCCAACCGTATGTCCAAAGTTGGATTTCGACGGGCCGTGCACAAAATCGCCCGTTGAGTGGGACCGTGGGGCCCACAAAACGACGTCGGATTCAACTGTCTTAGAATTGGACCAAACTTGGCATACAGGACCAGAAAAATGATACGGTCCTGCTGGCACAAGTTTCGTCTCGATCTGACGAGCGTGCACAAAGTTATGACTGAAATTGTATTGGACGGATACGGGGCGATTCCGACGGATATGCGTCGAATTCGTCGCGCACACGCGACCAATTTGAATTCCGTCAAAGCCCACACGACCACGAAGCTGTTACGCAGCTTTCGATGCCTTCGGTGCGCGACCACGTCACCCGGAATGGCGGGACGGACGTCGTGTGGATGATTTTGTGATTTTGAAAACAGATTTTTCCCGAAATTTGAAGTTAAATTAACAGCAATATAATTGATGAAAAATAAATCTATAAATAGGGTTTCCATCTCGTATATGTTGTCAATATTCATGTTCAGGTGGAATTTCTAAAAAGTTACTGGATTAATCGAAATCGGTCCGTCAATGTAGGTTCCTGGACTGCGAAACTATCCTGTTTTTGGACAGGTTTTTGCTCGACTTTGGGCTCGTTTTCCGACGTACATGACGCAAAATAAATTAATCTAGTTGAAAGGATTGGTAGACGTATAGGTTGTGGTCGTACCTGAGCAAACGGTTCGACGAATCGTTGAGTAGGCGCAAAGAATTCTAGCGACGAACGTCGCACTCCGCTGCGACTGCTGCTGCGTTTCCATCCATGCGCGCGCTCGTGCGCGCGCGGCCGTGCGGCCCTGGCCGGCGCTCCGGCGTTCGCCTGGGGTCGCGATCGACGCGTGGGGGCGCGCCCAGGTGGGAGGACGAGCAGCGTCGAGGGTGTAGGCGTTAGGGTTTGGGAGTTATTTCTCTCTCGCTCTCTATTAAATACTGTATGCGAACGGGGGGTTTTAAGACTGCTCGGGTGTGGGGAGTTAGCGGGGCTGGGGCTCGGGCTGGGCTCCCCCCCTTGCTGCTCCCCTTTTCTTTTATTTATTCCGTTTTCTTTTTCTTTTATAACCACTACCCTATATTCATATATATATATATATATATATTTTTTTTTCATATATATATATATACATATACATATATATATATATATATATATATATATATATATATATATATATATATATATATATATATATATATATAGATATATATATATATATATATATATATATATATATATATACGTATACCTATATATATATATATATATATATATATATATATATATATATATATATATATATATATATATATATATATATATATATATATATATATATATACGTATACCTATATATATATATATATTCATATATACCCACAATACATTTTACATATATTTATATATATGTATATAAATATCCATAAACACATTTATAGTATATATTTGTATATACCTACCCATATACAATATCTATGTATATACATATACATATATATATATATATATATATATATATATATATATATATATATATATATATATATATATATATATATATAAAAATATATATATATATATATATACCATATACACACATATATATATAATGTATTTATATATAATTACACGTGTACAATATCTATATTTATATAAAAATACAAACACATATATTTATCTACACATCCATCCATATATATTATACATATATATATATATACACCTATATCTTTTGATAAAGAATAAATTGATGATACTTAATAATAATGAATACTTTATATTTAATAACCACAATAATAAAATCTAATAATCACCATTTAAATAAAATAAAAATAAATAAAATATTTTAAAATTTTTGGAAAGGGAGGCTACAAATCTACCCACCTTAAAATAATTTCGTCCTCGAAATTCTAACTCTTAAACATGCCAAAATTCAAACTTAAGGAATAAATCTACTATTACCACAATATCCTTGAATTTTAATTTCTCAGGACTATTTGTACCATCTCCTAGCCATTCTGTAACTACGAATCATCGAGGACTTCTACCCACCTTTGGTCACACTACTCCCTCAAGGGTATGTCACTAAAAAACGTTATGACCTTCCATCAAGTTGCTAGAGTCGTTATCCCTAGATATCTAAGACATATGATATTTATATTCCCACATATCTATCAAACAACCAAGTATTCAAAATCAAACAATATTCTAATATAACTTAAGAATCTCTGATGAATTCTAGACAGCACGATCATTCATCATCCCGAAATAGGAATGACAGAAAAATAAGGAAGAATAATTAAGTGCCAAATGAAATTTCAAGAACGGTAGAGAATATACAATAATACAGATAGAAAAGAGTATTTATGAACCTATAGTCTTATTCGCTAGATTGGCTACTCTAGCCCAGTAGTTTGCTAAATTTTTCAGAGGGTCTTGTAATCCGTGCAATACAGAAGTTCCGTTCTCAAAATTCTAATTCAACAAGGTTCCATAATGGAACAGAATTTGAGAAATCAAGATTGTGGTCTTACTGGGTTCTCTATTTGGACATCAGTCGTTGGTTGGATGAACCTTGGGTTTCAATCTATATGGACTAGGCAAGATCCCAATGATAAAACTATTCCTACTAGATTAGTGTATCCTAGAATAGGTTTCTACCCAAGGGATTGAGCTAGTTGCTAGTCAGGTTGGTTAGCTAGATCCCTCAAACCCAAAATGTGCCTTCAGTAACTTTTGTGTTTAAGTAGCACATGAGGCCTCGATTGGATGGCACACTAGTAGCATGTCCGTAATGGGCTTCGAGTAGATCACTACCATATATTGGGTCGAAGGAAATGAGTCGAGGTTGAGTCTCTAATTGTAGTCGGAAAGTTTACCGGTACTATGGTAAGGGTTATAGCTAGTTCTTTTAACCTGAAAATCGTACACCAAAAATAGAGTACAAGGGGACAAGTTTGAGTGGGACATGATATACCTAGATGAAGGTGGACTCGTCTAGATCTTGCATATGAAATTTGTTGGAAGATAGTAGCTGGTCTCGTGCTCCGAATATTAATGGCACGGCCGGGGACACAAAATAATCTAAATGGAAAGTGGGAGTCCATGGGGCACTACTTATCATCCTAATAGGAATTGTTCTAATCAATCGGTAATCCTCGTATGTCCTAAAATTTTAGAAGGCTTACAGTCTACCCACCTTAGAGGCTAAGATATGGTGGCAAGGTTTCTGTCACAAGACTGGCCGACGGTAGTTACACTTGCCTATAAAACTAGCATAGCCATGGGAATACTCTGTATCTATCAATCATTTACGAGCTTTCGTCTTTCCAATCAGCGAAAGACAAAACAATAAAGAGTTCAAGAGATGTCGCTGAATACAATTATGTGATTCAAAGGCGAATGTATAATTCAAGAGGAATTGTCAAAGCAGTCACGGATGAGATCCTAGAGACATCTACATCTCAATCCACGTAAGAAAATTAGATGAAGAGCGAACCAAATGCATCATGGTTGATCAGACCGTAATACAATGATTCTGATTAGACAATATGTTAGCGGGCGTCCCCAATAAGCATGTGTCTTGAATCAAGCTCGATAAAAGAGTGAGCTTGCAAAACTAGGCTGTAATTGCAGCATTGGTCAAGATAGTCAAAACATAAGTACGCGAGATTTTTGAAAAGATACCAGTAGTTCGAGTTTTGAGAGAATTGAAACCTTACATGGTGTTCTTGCTTATACAGTCACCATACTTTCCTCTATCCATAAGGCCTTGGTATGAATTTCCAATTTCTATGTTCTTGGTAAACCTATTAGTGTCTGTCACTTACCTTGTTGATAGGTCACAAGGATCACATAATGCTAAATTGAGAGACATGCTACCGACTTATAGAGCTCCTACTAGTATTGGCTTTGGGTCCTAAGGGACATATAGGACATCTCCTATCCTCTATAGTATCCAAATCTTGCGGTCATGTCTAAAATCATTTTACCGAGAATTATGCCTCGCTCATATAATCTGGCTGTGGCAAACTCTTGGTTCCGTGATTCAATTGTGATAGGCTATTGGGTACTCTACCTTACATTGACACAAGAGTATCTAAGATCTAAAGAGGTCAACTAGGACATAGTTTTAGCAATGATCCATAACCTACAATTGTCCGAAGGGATTTCAATTCTATGGGCTGTGCCTCGCCAGTGCGCTGCTGGCTGCAGTGAACCCATACTATCCATTCTCAGCTAATTGATGACAGTACGCTGCTGTCTAACTACTATTAGTTAACTAATATTCCTTTAACTATATCCGTAAAAAATTCATGGGCTTCTAGAGATCCTAACAGGTTGACTTAAGAATAAAGTGTAGGTGTTCGTCCTATCAGTCACAATACTTAAATTAAAAGATTTAACATGGAGGGAGTAACTAAATACAGAAGAATTACAAACATTATGGTATCTAGTTCATATGCATTTCAATGGTTGAGGAAAATTTCAAACCAATCTACCTCGAGATTCGTATGCAAATAACAGAATTAGAAGATTTAAACTAATTTTCTACGGTAACATAGTATTTAAAACAGGCAATTCCAACTTATGATATAAGATCTATATCTAATACAGCAAAAGAATATTAAACAGTTCATTAAAATTAATGCCTTAATTCTAGGCAAGTCTAACTTACCAGTGAATAGTGGATCCACATTGGATCATAATGTCATATCAAAAGTATCAGTGTACCTATAGGGATCTAGCAAGTTATCTAAATTGCATGGCCTATCTAATAATCTTAACTACCCAATGGTCAGTGTGAACAAGGGACTCCTAGTCCTAGTTATTCTCCTAAATTATTTTAATCCTATTTGTGAATGAGCATTTCCTGGTCGCAGGCTCGCAATAGTACGACTGACGTACCATCACGAGTTCGCAATATTTTGCAAAAACTGACCTGCATGGGCCACCACAAAAACTTGTCACGACCCGCACCCGCATTTCGGATACGAGACGTGTCTAAGCCAGCCTACGCCGCAGAGTCGACGGTAGAACGCTGTTAAGCCCGCAAGAAGATAAATGCTCAAAAATAAACATTTGTTGCTCCTTCACATTTCTAATTTATTACAACATTTACAATTAAAGAAAATACAGGATTTTACAATTAATGAAATTGATACAACTGTTTTCTATTTCTAGGTCGTCTTCAGCATACCCAAGTCTCCCAGTGCTAAGAATGATCGCGGCTAAACCTGAAAAATATTGGTTATCCAGTCAGGATTGGAACAAGTACACAAACCGACGGCAATGCAAAACATAATAGAATTAACAAGACATGAAAATAGCATATGGAATATGAAAGCTGGTAAGAAAACTGGTAACATAGCACGATAGAGAAGTAAACAAGGAAAAACTAATAAAAGACATCTATCTAGGTGGTGTGAAATATCTGTTTCAACATGTGAACGGCTAGGGGGTAAATCAGGCACACTGCACGTGTCGTGTGCAGCGGCTATCATTCACGAGAGACACTGGGATAGTTCTGGGTAGTCCACATGTCTACTAAGATATTTCCCCTTCCGACTACTTCGTGTGACGATCGTGTCAACAAGCAGCAAGATATATGTATAGACATGAAATAAAAAGACTACTATGAATCAGAAAACAATCAGAAAGTGCACTTGCCTGAGGTCCTTAGCTGGAGAAACCAAAATACCATACCACTCAATGAGCCACAAACAGTCAACACATGTAGAAGTCTCCGGATGCTGAAATAAACAGTACTAATATTCTCAGAATAGTTAAATTAGCTAGGATTGCCTGTCCTTAACCCCAATTCTGGATACAGGGGCAAAACGGTAATTTCGAGCAAAAACGGTGTCCGCCGTTGGACCCGCTTTGCACCGAAAAGCGTGCCAGAGTCAATGGTCTCTAAAGTCATCAAACTACATGTCTACGGATCCAATTTTCCGATACGAACCCAACCGTATGTCCAAAGTTGGATTTCGGCGGGCCGTGCACAAAATCGCCCGTTGAGTGGGACCGTGGGGCCCACAAAACGACGTCGGAATCAACTGTCTTAGAATTGGACCAAACTTGGCATACAGGACCAGAAAAATGATACGGTCCTGCTGGCACAAGTTTCGTCTCGATCTGACGAGCGTGCACAAAGTTATGACTGAAATTGCATTGGACGGATACGGGGCGATTTCGACGGATACGCGTCGAATTCGTCGCGCACACGCGACCAATTTGAATTCCGTCAAATCCAACACGACCACGAAGCTGTTACGCAGCTTTCGATGCCTTCGGTGCACGACCACATCTCCCGGAATGGCGGGACGGACGTCGTGTGGATGATTTTGTGATTTTGAAAACAGATTTTTCCCGAAATTTGAAGTTAAATTAACAGCAATATAATTGATGAAAAATAAATCTATAAACAGGGTTTCCATCTCGTATATATTGTCAATATTCGTGTTCAGGTGGAATTTCTAAAAAGTTACTGGATTGATCGAAATCGGTCCGTCAATGTAGGTTCCTGGACTGCGAAACTATCCTGTTTTTGGACAGGTTTTTGCTCGACTTCGGGCTCGTTTTCTGACGTACATGACGCAAAATAAATTAATCTAGTTGAAAGGATTGGTAGACGTATAGGTTGTGGTCGTACCTGAGCAAACGGTTCGACGAATCGTTGAGTAGGTGCGAAGAATTCTAGCGACGAACGTCGCACTCCGCTGCGACTGCTGCTGCGTTTCCATCCACGCGCTCGCTCGTGCGCGCGCGGCCGCACGGCCCTGGCCGGCGCTCCGGCGTTCGCCTGGGGTCGCGATCGACGCGTGGGGGCGCGCCCAGGTGGGAGGACGAGCAGCGTCGAGGGTGTAGGCGTTAGGGTTTGGGAGTTATTTCTCTCTCGCTCTCTATTAAATACTGTATGCGAACGGGGGGTTTTAAGACTGCTCGGGTGTGGGGAGTTAGCGGGGCTGGGGCTCGGGCTTGGCTGGGCTGGGCTCCCCCCCTTGCTGCTCCCCTTTTCTTTTATTTATTCCGTTTTTCTTTTCTTTTATAACCACTACCCTATATTCATATATATATATATACATATATATATATATATATATATATATATATATATATATATATATATATATATATATATATATATATATATATATATGTATATATTCATATATACCCACAATACATTTTACATATATTTATATATATGTATATAAATATCCATAAACACATTTATAGTATATATTTGTATATACCTACCCATATACAATATCTATGTATATACATATACATATATATATATATATATATATATATATATATATATATATATATATATATATACCATATACACACATATATATATAATGTATTTATATATAATTACACGTGTACAATATCTATATTTATATAAAAATACAAACACATATATTTATCTACACATCCATCCATATATATTATACATATATATATATACACATATATCTTTTGATAAAGAATAAATTGATGATACTTAATAATAATGAATACTTTATATTTAATAACCACAATAATAAAATCTAATAATCACCATTTAAATAAAATAAAAATAAATAAAATATTTTAAAATATTTGGAAAGGGAGGCTACACATGAACAGCCTCATCCTCACAGCGGTAACCAGAAAAGGCTAGATCTCTAGGAATAGAACCGGCAGAATGTCCAGTCTGAGCAAATCAGAGATCAGCTAGAGAATTCGCTATCGTCTGATAACGAGTGACATCGCGGAACTCACATTCAAAGGCCATATCCGTCATTGGGACGTGCAAATCAGAAAGATACTGGTGTATGCCATCAAAGGTCATGGCATACTATTGAGTAGGTGGAGGAGGTGGAGCAGTAGGAAGAGCAACAGCAGTCATACTACGACGAGATAGCTTAAGAAACTTGGGCTCAGGGTCTTGAGTACAAGTTGACAGATCAATATCAAAATGCTGGAAGATGCGTGGAAGAATCATCGCATAAGAGAGATTTCTATCTCTTGTACGACAACGTCCCATAATCTGGATAATAGTCTTAGGGGCAGAAAAAGGAATCCCCTTAAGAATATGATACATAGCAGACAGCTCAAGTGATGTGACATCATCCTTTGAAGTAGACTTCGGAAGGAGAGTGGAGTAGATGATGCGATGCAATTCATAACTAAACAAGTTCAAGTTATTGGCCTTGAAATTTTCAGAGCGAACTCGATCAGGGGCACAGAGTTCAGCTTTAAAACTAGCAAGTGTCGTGCCGTCGGGGAAATCAAATTCAGTGATATCATCAAGCGGTGCACCTTTGTTAGAAATACCAAGGATTTCCGCTAAGAGGACATCATTGAACTCGATATCTAGTCCACCAACACGAGTACTTACGTCAAGCATGTTTAGTACGATATTACAATAGAAAAGTCTAATGGCATTAGTAGCTACCGGGAAACAAAGTTTAGCAAAGTGTTGTAACCCTAATGTCTCAAAATAAGGGCGGTGATCTGGAAACACAGTCCATTTGATAGGAGCGCCTGTGCATATGGATCTCATAGAAAAGTCTCTACACCACAGAAGGGCTTGATCTAGGGTTTGAAAATAAAACCCATCGAACGCGCCATCGCTCGATTGAACTGGCAAAAAGAGGGAATCCGTGTGTGGATTTGAAGATGATCCTTCCTCACTAGGATTGGTCGTCTTCTTTCTCTTGAAGGGGTTGAATCCCTTATGCATTGTGCAAATAAAGTAAATATGCACGAATTTGAAAGGAGGAGAAATATGGTGTTATACCTCCTGAGATTCAAGTATGCTGTAGAGGACAACGATCTCCGCACGAATCCAAAATTTGGATAGATTTTACCACGTAGATTGGGAGAAACGAAGTGGTGAAGAACTAGGGTTTGGAAAGCTTCGCGCGGCTGTTGTTGCTGTAGAAGAGGTTTTAGAAGCAATGAATAAGAAGAGGCTCTCGGGTTCTGGTTATATAACCAGATACCACTAACCGAACTCGGGCCGAATTCGGTCCGAACTCTGGCCGAATTCGCCTAGGGGTTCTGTTAGTTGGTTCGGGCCACTTTCTTTTTCATTGACTCATTTCAAAAATTTAATTCAAAGATTAGTAATTTCAACCTTCAATTAATATAATTAATATTATTTTATAGATTAAATTTCGTTACACAGCGACTGTCTCAGATTAGCTGTAAGAGTACTGTCCCAGCTGGCGGAGGTTCACCAGGGAACGCTTACATACCGCTTCGCTTCATCCGTAGTTGTGGTGACAGACATACTCTTTATTGGCTTGTCTCTAACACAGTTTTTGCGTATTGAAATATAATCATAAAACAAAATTAATTAATATTATTGACGTCCAAAATTCCTAATTCTCGACGTAAATAATTGAAACGATCTTCTGCTAGAGGTTTTGTGAAGATGTCAGCTAATTGATTCTCAGTGTCTATGTATACAAGGTCAATATCTCCATTCTGATGATGATCTCTAAGAAAATGATGTCGGATCTCGATATGCTTAGTACGAGAGTGACATACTGGATTCTTAGTCAAATTAATAGAACTAGTATTATCACAGAAAATGAGTATATGTGTAAAAAGCAATCCATAGTCTTCTAAGGTTTGTTTTATCTATAAAATTTGTGCACAACAACGTCCTGCGGCGATATACTCAGCCTCTGTTGTTGACAATGCAACAGAATTTTGCTTTTTACTAAACCAAGAGACTAGAGCTTTTCCTAGGAAATGACAAGTGTCGCTAGTGCTTTTTCTATTAACCTTTCATCCGGCAAAATTGGCATCGGAATAACCGGTTAGGTCAAACGACGTAGTTTTGGGATACCATAAGCCGACAGAAGAAGTGCCTTTAAGGTATCGAAAGATACGCTTAACTGCGCACAGATGTGATTTCTTAGGATTGGCTTGAAAATGAGCACATAAGCAAACACTAAACATAATGTCTGGTCGACTGGAAGTTAAATAAAGTAAGCTACCGATCATACCTCGATACTTACGTATGTCGACAGGTTTGCCTTGTTCATCAATATCAAGCTTGGTTGAAGTTGCCATTGGAGTGCTAAGTGGCTTTGCTGCTTCCATGTCGAACTTCTTTAGTAGATCTTTTGTGTACTTAGCTTAATTTATGAACGTCCTATTGTTGGTTTGTTTGATTTACAGTCCGAGAAAGAACTTCAGCTCTCCCATCATGCTTATCTCAAACTCATTCTGTATACACTTTGAGAATTCTTGACAAAGAGATTCATCAGTAGATCCAAAGATAATATCATCTACATAGATTTGAATCAAAAGAATATTATTATTCAAAGACTTTATAAACAAAGTAGTGTCAACTTTTTCCTTTGAAAAACCGTTATCAAGTAGAAAAGAGCTTAGGCGATCATACCAAGCACGAGGGGCTTGTTTCAAACCGTATAGAGCTTTCTTCAACTTGAAAACATATTCAGGAAATTTAAAATCAGTAAAACTGGGTGGTTGAGCTACATAAACCTCTTCTTTTATAAAACCATTTAAAAATGCGCTTTTGACATCCATTTGAAATAATTTGAAATTATGAAAACATGCAAATGCATATAACATGCGAATAGATTCTAATCTCGTAACTCGGGCATAAGTCTCATCGTAGTCGATACCTTCTTCCTGATTGTATCCTTGACCTACGAGTCGAGCCTTATTGCGAGTCACTAAACCATTCTCGTTCAGTTTATTTTGGAATACCCATCGGATGCCAATGACCGGATGATCAATAGGCTTGGGAACAAGTTCCCAAACTTGATTCCGTTTAAATTGGTTTAATTCCTCTTGCATAGCATCTATCCAAAAATTATCACTATATGCTTCATCAATATTTTTGGGTTCAAACTGAGATACAAAAGCAACACAAGAAGCTATATTTTTATTAGAGGGGCGAGTACTTACACCTTTGGTAATCTCACCAATTACCAAATCCTTTAGCTGATCAGCCGTAAACTTCAATCTTTTTGGCGGACTCCGAAGGTAGCTGGTTCCTGGATCTTCTCTAGGAGGATCAACTGGTGCTTTGCTGGGTACATTGAGATCTTTCTCATTGTCATCGATTGACGTTTGATTTAGTTCATCAAAGGTGACATTGATCGACTCTTCGATGATCATAGTTCTTTTATTGAAGACTCTGTATCCTTTGCTTTTGCTCGCATAACCTAAAAATATACCTTCATCGTCCTTTTCGTCAAACTTTCCCAAATTATCTTTAGTATTAAGAATAAAACATTTACAACCAAATATTCTAAAATATAAAACTGATGGAATTCTATCAAACCATAACTCAAATGGAGTCTTCTTCGATTTGGGTCGAATTAGAACTCTATTGAGAACAAAATAAGCTGTATTGACAGCTTCAGCCCACAAATACTTGGGTAGACTAAACTGGTTTAACATTACTCTGGCCATTTCGGATAGAGTTCCGTTCTTACGTTCCACAACTCCATTTTTTTGTGGAGTCCTAGGGCAGGAGAATTCGTGTATAAAACCGTGTGTGTCACAAAATTGCTCAAACTCTACATTTTCGAATTTGCCTCCATGATCGCTTCTAATACGAGTGATCATGTAACCTTTTTCATTCTGTACTTTCTTACAAAAGGTGACAAATTCCGATAATGCATCATTTTTGCGTGTCAGAAAATATACCTACGTGTATCTAGAATAATCATCTACAATTACAAAAGCATATAGCTTACCTCCGAGACTAGCAACTCTGCTAGGACCAAATAAGTCCATATGTAGTAATTGTAGAGGTCTAGTAGTACATACAGCGTTTACTGACTTGAAAGAGGATCGAGTAGCTTTGTTCTTTTCACATTGACTGCATACCGTATCCTTCTTAAATGTAATGTCCGGTAAACCGAGTACTAGCTTCTTTGTGGATAATCTAGAAATAGTATCCATATTTGCATGACCGAGTCTCATATGCCACAGATGACTCTCATCACTTTTAGCCATTAAACATCTACCTGAAATGTTAGTATCTTCCAACAAATAGAAAACATATATATTGTCTTCTCTAATACCTTCAAATATAGTATTACCAGTTGAACTATCAATGATAGTACATGTGTCTTTTACGAAGTTAGTACCATAACCGTGATCAGCTAAATGGCTTATGCTGAGCAGATTATGTTTTAACTCAGTAACAAGACAAACATCTTTAATTACTGGATAAGGAGCTTTACCAATATCACCAATACCGATTATATACCCTTTTAAATTATTGCCGAAGGAGACATATCCTTCTTTATTCCTCTTCGACAGTGTTGCGAATAATGAAACGTCACCGGTCATGTGCCGTGAGCAACCGCTGTCGAGGATCCATTTGCTTCTAGCATGTGAAGGGTGTCCCACCTGATCGGATACCATAAAGCATACATTTGCAGCGTCTTCTGATTGTTCATCTTCTGAGTCGCTGGCTTCACTTTCATGCCATATGCTGGTGTTGGCATACTTTCGAGATGTTGATCTCTTCAGGTTTCCTTTCTCGTATCTGTTGCTCTTCTTGCTTGTTGATGTATTTGTAGGACAGTCCTTTTTTATGTGTCCTTTCTTCTTGCAGCCGTAGCAGACAGCGTCATCTTGATACCAGCTGTTGCCGCCATTGTTCTCTTTTGTCTTCTTTTTATATCTCAAGAATCTTTTGAATTTTCTTGCAAGGAGTGCTTGATCTTCAGCATCAGATTCACTGTTGTCTGAATCATCTTCAGCAGATCTTCTGTGCTGAGCCTTGAAAGCGATCGTCTTCTCCTTTGGTGCAGGCTCTTTAAAGTCTTGCAGCTCTAGTTCATGAGTGAGTAGCTTATCCATGAGTACTTTAAGTGTCATTGTAGTGAGGTCGTTTCCTTCAATGATTGCAGTAGCCTTCGAAAACCAGTTCTTTGTAAGTGCTCGCAGGAGTTTGCGAATCTTTTCATGGTTACTGTAATCTTTGCCTAGGGAGGACAAAGGATTTACAATATCCAAGAATCTTTTGAACATCTGAGTATCTGTTTCGTTGGGCTTCATCTTGAACACCTCATACTCTTGAGTAAGTCTGCTGACCTTTGATTCTTTGACTTGAGTTGTGCCCTCATGTGTGACTTCAAGAAGTTTCCATACTTTAATTGCAGTTGTGCAGATAGAAACCCTGTTAAATTCAGTTCTGTCTAAAGCACAAAATAAAGCGTTAATAACACGTACGTCAAGACTGGCCTTTTTCTTTTCTTCCTCTGTATATATGTTATGGGGTTTTTCAGTTAAAACTCCATCAACATTTATACGAGGTGGCTTTTGATAGCCATCAATAACAATAGACCATAAATCAAAATGAAGAGATTTCAGAAAGAAACTCATACGTATTTTCCAATAAGTGTAGTTCGTGCCGTCAAACAGTGGAGGTCTGTTTGTGGCTTGGCCTTCACTTGTGAATTTTACAGTTGCCATGTGTAAAGCTGTAATCTATATAAAATTTAATATAACTGTTGTTTTACCTTGCTTTACCTATATAACCCGCTCTGATACCTGTTGTCGGAACAAAATCGTAAAGCAGAATACTCTAGAGGGGGGGTGAATAGAGTAGGCAGCGGAATAATACTAATTAAAAATTATTAGCAGCAAGATCACAGAATAATAATCACAACTAAATAATGTAAAGGCAGAGATAAGAAAGCAAACGCAAAGACAGCGATGTATACTGGTTTCCCTCCGTTGAGGACTAGTCCAGTCGGTAGAACTCTTGCTACCAGTTGAATCCACTATTTGTAAAACCGCAAGTTTTCTTACGAAGTCCTTGCAACTTCTACAATGCGAGCTTTGATACGAAGAACTCGTCCAACATCAATTGTGAAGAGGTATTCTTCTATCAAGCCTTCTGATTACAATCACTCAGAAACTTTTAGACCGTACCACAATGGCAAATTGACTAGAGGATTGTAACTGGCTTGGGATCTGAAAATTAAAGCTCGAGAAAAACTTTTTGGAAGACAGTAGGCTTTAAATAGAGGGAAGATTGAAAGTTAATGAGTGTGTTAAAATGATCGAAATCCTTCTCTATTTATAGGAGTTCCAAAGACAGAATTCTGGCAGAATTCGGACAGAATTCGGGCAGAACTCGATGAGCAAATCTCGGTGAAATCTGCAACTGCAGGAGGACCAAGTTCCAAGGAATTCAAAAATCAAAACGGCCACTAACCGAACTCTGGCCGAACTCTGGCCGAGTTCTGTCAGGGTTTGGTTAGGATTTTTCAAAATAGATTTTGGGGAATTTTGAAAACCTTTTTGGAGCTTTTGTAAATACAAATGTTTTTCAAAACTAAGGACATTTTAAAAACATTTTGAAATCATTTTGGAATAGCCTATTTGCCAGTACGACTCGATGTACAATGTATTTCTAGACTCGATAAAATAAATGATTACATTGCTCAAAGAAATACAGACTCGAACAGGCAAACAATGCTTCGGTCTTGAACTGAGTAGATAGCCGTTCTTGATCATGTCCAAGAGTCCGAGATATCCTGACTAGCTCCATATATCGAGACAAAGTTTGATCAATTATTAAAATTAGTTTGACCATATGACCAATGGGCCAACATCTATGACCAGTTCCTTCATCTGAAGCAAGGGAATATGACAGTTGATGAGTATGACTCAGATTTCAATTGCCTGAGTCGATTTGGTGCGGGATTGATTCCGACAGAGTTAGAGAAGGCGAGAAGATTTCACCAGGGGCTTGCACCAGAGCTCAAGTCTTATACGACTACCAGTCTCGAGTCTCCCATTCAGCTGTCTTGAAAGAAGCTCGTGCTCAGGAGATTCTTCGTAAGGAACAGCAGCAGACATCGAGACGTCATACACCAACAGTTACACCAGCCCGAGCTACACAGGGAGGACCTATTAGGAGGGCCACAGGACAGTACCAGCAGAGGACTACTCCCTACCAGAAGCCCACTTGCCAATATTGTGGGAAGCAGGGTCATATCAGAGATGACTGTTGACTTCGTTTGGGTTTATGTATGAGATGTGGATCAGGGAAGCACTTGGCCAGAGATTGTCCTGAGCAGCAGGCTCTAGTTCATGCACATTAGGCCCGGAAGCCCACAGCACCAGCACCTCATCCACCATTACCACCACAGACAGCTCAGTACCACAAGGCTAGAGCTCAAGGCCCAGGACAAAACCATGGAAAGGCATTCTCTCTAGCTGTTGAGAATGTAGAGACAGAGGCAGAGGTCATAGCAGGTATGGTTTTAGTTGCATCTTTTCTTCCTATTACATTATTTGATACTGGAGCCACACATTCATTTATAGCCACTAGTTTTGGCACAAGACACAGCATTTCCATCACACCCTTAGCTAAGAATGTTAGAATCCTCACTGGAGGAGGAGTTGTACCTGTTAGTGGTATTTGTAGACTTTGTCCTGTAGTGATAAGTGGCAGGGAGATGATGGCACGACTTCTTGTATTCCCTATGCCGACATTTGATGTGGTTCTTGGAATGGACTGGTTGGGCCAGTATTTCGCTCTCATAGACTGCCATAGGAGCAGTATTATCTTTAGACCACCGAATGCGACAGAGTTTGAGTTCAACAAAGAAGACGGAGAGAGTTGTGATGCACCCGCATCGGAGACTCATATGATGATGCATGACACCCCTCAGCACCCTATCATCACCGAGTTCGAGGATGTATTTCCCGAGAAATTGCCAGGACTACCCCCTGACCGAGACATTGAGTTTACTATTGAGCTTACACCGGGAGCCGAGCCTATTTTATCTCGAGTTTATCGTCTGGCACCCAAGGAGTTGGTAGAGATGAAGACACAGATTGATGACTTATTAGAGAAGGGATTTATTCGTGCCAGTACGTCACCGTGGGAAGCACCCGTACTTTTCGTTCCTAAGAAAGATGGGACAGTACGCATGTGCATCGACTACAGAGTATTGAATGCAGTGACGGTGAAGAACAAGTATCCCATGCCGCGTATAGACGATCTATTTGATCAGCTGTGTGAAGCAAAAGTAATCTCCAAGATTGACTTACGATCAGGCTATCACCAATTGAAGGTTTGGAAGGAAGACATTGCAAAGATGGCTTTTAGATCAAGGTATGGACACTACGAGTTCTTGGTCATGCCTTTTGGTTTGACCAATGCACCCGCAGTCTTCATGAATTTGATGAACAAGATCTTTCACCAGTACTTGGACAAATTTGTAGTAGTCTTTATAGATGATATCTTGATTTACTCCAAGAGTCAAGAGGAGCATGAGCAGCATCTACGGATAGTGTTGGGAACGTTGAGGAATGAGCGACTTTTCGTGAAGCTTAGAAAGTGTGATTTTTTCTCAAGAAGGTATCATTTCTTGGTCATATTGTTACGGGCGATGGTATATCAGTAGACCCAGAGAAGATCACATCAGTCAAATCATGGCCCGCTCCCACATCAGCTTCAGAGGTGAGAAGTTTCTTCGGACTTGCGGGTTACTACTGACGGTTCGTAGAAGATTTCTCTCGAATAACCGGGCCTATGACTCGATTAACTTACAAGGATCAGGAGTTTATATGGACAGACGAGTGTCAAGCCGCTTTTGACGAGTTAAAGAAGCGATTGACCACCGCACCGATCTTGACACTACCATCGGGCCCGGAAGGATTTGTGATCTACATCGACGCATTCGGGAAAGGATTAGGATGCATATTGATGCAGCACGGTCGGGTAGTAGCATATGCATCGCGACAGTTGAGAGTGCAGGAAAATAATTATCCGATCCACGATCTAGAGCTCACAGCGGTTATCTTTGCTTTGAAGCTATAGAGACACTATTTGTACGACGAGAAAGTTGATATCTACACTGATCATAAGAGCCTCAAGTACGTGTTCACACAGAAAGAGTTGAATATGCGACAACGACGTTGGTTGGAGTTGATAAAGGATTATAAGATCGAGCTTCATTATCATCCGGGCAAGGCTAATGTCGTGGCAGACGCATTAAGCCGTAAGCCTATGGCACACTTTTTGACCACACAGAAGGAATTGATTAGAGACTTGGAGCAGCTTAGCATTGAGATAGTATTGCCTGGAGCAGACGGCGTGTTAGCCAACCTCCAAGTGCAATCATCATTGGTAGAGCACATCAAGGCAGCATTGCCCAATGATGCTAGATTTCGACGGCTCAGAGAGAGGACTTAAGAAGGAGAGCAGACAGGATTGAGGATCCATCCCGATGGGACATTGCGATGTGGTGATCGCATTTATGTTCCCAATAGAGAGCTACGACAGGAGCTGATGGCAGAGGCTCACAGTTCGACTTACTCTATTCATCCCGGAGGAACCAAGATGTATCGCGACTTACGACAGTATTATTGGTGGCACGGAATGAAGCAAAAGATAGCTCGTTTCGTTGCCAAGTGCTTAGTATGTCCACAAGTGAAGGCAGAGCACCAGAGGACGGCCGGATTATTACAGCAGCCACCCATTCCCGAGTGGAAGTGGGAGCACATCACTATGGATTTCGTCACAGGTTTTCCTCGGAGTCCTAGGGGACGTGACGCAGTGTGGGTGATTGTGGATAGACTCACCAAGTCAGCCCATTTCTTACCTTTTAGAGTGGGCCAGTCGACAGAGGTATTGGCAGAGATGTATATGGAGCAGATTGTGAGATTACACGGTGTGCCTGTTAGTATTGTGTCGGACCGTGACTCGAGATTTACTTCACATTTTTGGGGGAGTATGCAAGAGAGTTTGGGCACCCGATTGAAGTTTAGCACGTCATACCATCCTCAGACAGATGGCCAGTCAGAGTGCACTATCCAGACGCTAGAGGATATGTTGAGAGCGTGCATGCTTGATTTTAGCGGTTCATGGGAGGACCATCTTCATCTTGTGGAGTTTTCTTACAATAATAGCTATTAAGCGAGCATTCAGATGGCTCCGTTTGAGGCGTTGTATGGTAGGAAGTGCCGGTCTCCTGTTTGTTGGAGCGACATAGGAGAGTGACAGCTATTGGGTCCTGAGTTGGTCTTGCGCACAGTGGAGACAGTGAAGAAAATACAGGGCCACCTGCGAGCAGCGCAGGACCGTCAGAAGCAGTGGGCAGATAATGGTCATCGAACCTTGGAGTTCAAAGAGGGTGACCATGTGTTCTTGAAGATATCCCCTACTAGAGGCACGATTCGATTCGGAGGACGTGGCAAGTTGAGCCCAAGGTACATCGGGCCGTTCGATGTCTTGGAGCGTGTTGGAGAGGTTTGCCTATAGGTTGGCTTTGCCACCGTCGTTGGAGGGTGTGCATGACATATTCCATATATCTCAGTTGAGGAGGTACTTTGCGGACAACAATCATGTGCTTGATCACTCCGAGATCACAGTTGGACCGAGCTTGTCGTACGAAGAGCAACTAGTAGGTATCCTCGATCGACGAGTGAAGGTATTGCAGAACTAATCTATACCATTGGTTCGCATGGCATGGAAGAATCACTCGCCAGGGGAGTCTACTTGGGAGCGCGAGGACGACATCCGAAATCGCTACCCGTAGTTATTCGAAGACGAAGGTATGTCTTGCATTTAAGCTTTTAAATTACTATCAATTTTCTTGCATTGCATTTGAACCCCCGACCTTAATTTAATTTTGAGGACGAAATTTTCTTTAAGTTGGGTAGGATGTAAACCCCCAAGATTTTCTAATTATTTTAGTGATTTAAAAATTATTTTTTTATATATTATTTAGCATTAAAGAGTTAGTTGGTATATATGGGTGTATATATATATATATATATATATATATATATATATATATATATATATATATATATATATATATATATATATATAGTAGTAAAAAAAGATGTAGTGGTGGTCGGCCCAAGTGGGGGACCGACCACAACATGAAGAAAGGAAAGGAAAAAGAAAAAGAAAAGGAAAAGGAAAAAGAAAGGAAAAGAAAAAATAATAATATTAATAACAACTAAACCCCCCACTCCATGTGGGCGGGTCCCACACCCCCATTTCCTTGCTGCGTACAGCAACTCACCCGAGCAAAACCCGAACCCGTGGGATTCCTAATTCCTAAACCCATTAGTATTAGGTTTTTGTCACAACTTGTTATATATGTAACTTTTTCCACAAGCCTCAAAACCTTAATCTTCTAAAATGAAAGTTGAGGCTGATCATACCCTCTTCGCCTACGAGTTCGTTTCACCAGCGACGGAGCTTTGTGCACGACGAACGGAGCATCGGAAGTCAGCCCCTCGTCACCCACGGAGCAGTTTTTCCTCTAAAGGTACCCTACTTCCCTACGACGTAACTTTTTACTCGTAGCACCGATTTTTGATCCGTAAGATTTTCTGAAAAGTAGACTTAACCCTCTTCAAGTTCCTCCAGGTGGATTTCGAAAACAACCCATCGACTTGCTTGAAAAATCGAGACAAAGTTGAAGAAAAATCTATTTTCTGTAATACTAAAAACTGTTTTAAAACAACAACTTGTCGACCAATTTTCTTGCTGTGCAGTAAAGTATTGTAGAAAATAATTGAAACCAGTAAAAGACGACATAGCCGAGATCGCAACATATCTTCTAGATCGTCGTTTCGATTAGCGTGTAAAATGTAGATTGATGTTGAAGTTGAGAAAAAACTTGTGTTAAATTATATTAATTTTCTGAATTTTGTCCGATATGGCGTGCGGCCTGACAAACCGGACGACGTGGTCACACGCTATACATATCGAAAGGTGCGTATGGACGTTGTCGACGTGTGGGAACTGACGAAACTCAGTTTCGTCGTGTGTGCGCGACGAAATCAGTCCGACGTTTTGCAAACTTCGTCCTAGCTTCGTGTACAGTCGTCGATTTGAGACAAAATTTGCACCAACAGGTCTGGATCGAAATTCTGGTCCTGTGTGCCAAGTTTGGTTCGATACTGAGAAGGTTGAATCGGAACCCCTTTTTGGCGGGCCCGCGACCCACTCAAACGGGCAATTTTGTATGTGGCTCATCGGAATCCAAAATTGGACATACCGTTGAGTTTATCTTCTCAAACTGAATCAGTAGACATATAGTTTGACGACTTTAGAGACCATAGATTTCGGCACATGTTTCGGTGTAAAGCGGGTCCAACGGCGGACATTGTTTTGACCCGAAATTACGATTTTACCCCTGTTCCAGAATTAGACTTTTGGACAGGCTTTTCCTTGGTATTTCTTTTACACCGAGTGTATTTTTTATGTTTGTTTTAGCGTCCGAAGTTATTTGGAGATTGTGAGTAATATTTTCAATAGCTTAGAATGCCTCAGCCTCGTCCTCTGTAATATTTTTAACAGGTCCAGTCAGGACGGGAACGAGCACATATCTCTCAACAGTTCGTAACAGGTTAGGAGTATAAATCATGCAATAGAGTAAAATACAGAAAGTGCTGAAAAGAAAGTATGAGTAAACAGGAGATATTTTGTAACTGAAAGTAAATACATGATTGTAGAGACTGTAAGTGGCTACGTGATTTAGAGTACAATATGGTTATATAAACGGCTTAGGGGCACATGAATACAACTAAGGAGGCACATGAATACAGCTACTGGGGATAGTGTTCACATAACCAATTCTACTCACCCCGCCCCAATTAATACACAAGGATCCGTTCAAGTTACGTTATAGGCACATGAATACAGCTAAGATACGTGAACTCATGTAATGAGTAGTACATGAGGCACATGATAAAGCACATGAAAGCACATGAAGCATATGAAAGCACATGAGAACATGTAAAAACATGAACTAGTACGAGTACAAGTAGTACCTGATGCATATGATAAAGTACATGAACATAAAATACCCGATGCACCCGTAGAGGGATACATCTCAGGAAAGGATCCATATAGTACTAATCCGTGAAGATACGTGTCAGCATCAAGTAGAGTAATCTAGAGCAAGAATATAATCCAGGTAGGTATGAAAAGATCAGAGAATGTACTCACCTGCTAACTGAATGTCCGAGATGAAAGTACTGTCCGAGGAGTGGTGTTTGGCTCCTATTTAGAATAGTACAAGTCACAACAAGTCCAGAATAGTAATAAGATGTACTACGATGCATTCTACATGAATCTAGGTCAATCTAGACCAAAGTCAACTCTTGGTCAACTCTGGTCAACCCTAGAAGTCAAACTAGGTCAACCAAGTCAAATCTAAGTCAAACTAGTCTATTCTAAGTCTAACAAGCCATTCTAGGTTCTAACAAGACTAATCTAGGCTTACTAGGCAATATCATGCCCTAACAACCAAACCTTAACATTACACACATGATAATATATCTATATTTAATACACACATAGATATAACTATATAATCTAATATAGGAATACACACATTGATCTATTTTATAATATAACATAGAATTACACATTAGCCTATAGGTTACTATACACATATCACCCACACATATATGTATCTAATATATATATAAAAGTACAACACATTATACAATATATATGTAACATATATACATATCTATTCATCTCAAAATCTATACATGTATATATACATGTAGAGAAGGGAAAAAGGGAATGTGTGGTAGCATGTGACAAGAGAGTGTGATGGTTGAACCTGTGTACATGAGTGTGTGTGTGTGTGTGTGTGTTAGGGAAACATGAAAACAGTGTGACAGTAAAGCATGGAGTAGAGGGTGTGTGTGAGGTGAGGTGTCAAGAAAGATACATGATAGTGTATAGGTAAATCCTATGTTCAGTGATATATGAGAGTGTGAAAACAGTGAATCCTGAAATCAGTTAAACAGGGAAAACAGTCCAGAACAGGTTAATGAAGCCTGTGTGTACACACATATCAACATGAACAGGAAAAGGAATTCAGTTTTAATAAGAAGGAAGAAGACCAATATTTCAGTTTAATTGGAATGAGGAAATCTCAGAAAAACAGGAAAAACCTATTGCTAAACGGTGAAACATAACAATGACTAAATTCCAGTTTTGACAGATCAAAGAATTTACATACTCATATCCATTTCCAGTTAAACAGTCACCCACACTCAGTTACAGGGAAATAGTTCTATTCAGTGAATCAAAGTCAGGATATCAACACAGTTAATAAGAGGATGGGAAATCAAGTCAAAATCTCAGGTTTTTAATGAGGAACTAAATTCTCAGTCCCAATGAACCATTCAGTTCACTACATTTCTATTAGGAAAGAATACTCAGGTATATGAACCATTTCAGAGCTATCTAGTATTCTCAGATTAAAATAGAAATGAGAATCTCAGTGAACAGATTCGAAATCCCACATAATGCCAAATTCTCATTCCATACTCAAAAGCCTAATTCAAATGCAAACATTGTACTAGCATAGATTAACAAACATGTAGGAATAATTAACAGTGCAAAATTATACATAAAACTAGGAATTATAAGTTAGGAAAATAGAAAAACCCATGTACCAGTCCTATGCATCATAGTATCAGTAACATGCAGTGCAAACCCCTATTTCGAATCCAAATATTCCATCAAAAACTAATCTAACATGTAAATCTAGTCTAACATAGATTATACATGATATATAGGATCTAATTAGCAAATAAAATCATGAATTAAAACATTAATTAACTGAAATAAACAGTGAACACCAAAATTACTGCACACACACAATACACGTACTATGCACGCGTAAATACGTGTCCGACATGACACGAGGACTCGTGCAACTCGAGGAACCTCGTGTCAGTCACGAGTATGACACGTGTGTCGAGTTTTGTGAGCCGAAGTGGCGTGTGCACAGAGCAAACCCACCCGAGCAGCAGGGCAAACTCCCTGCCCCCGCGCGCGCGTGCGACCACGTGTCCGTGTGTCTGTGGGGATTCAACCCGACACTAATACATGCTCAGAACACAGGAAAAACGTAAGCGAGAGTAAAACCTAATTTTCTATTCAATTAGAATGCTGAAACTAAATCGAAATGCCCTTTGGGGCATTTCGTCGAACACATGCCTATACGAACTAATACGTGTCCGATACGGACACGTAATGGACCCAAAACTTAGGGTTAGCTATTCCTACAGCTAGGTTAGGCCTAGGGAATCCTAGAAATGCAATAAAATAGTAATTTCATAGAGGGTATTGAAATATACCTATTGATGAGCAAAGGCTCAAAATCCCCAAATGGAAATGGTTCTTCAAGCCACCAAAACTTCCTCAAATTGTTTCTTCCCTGCAAATACTCAATACCAACAGCAAGTAGACTAAAATTAGGTCCTATTGCAATTGGTTTGGGGGAAAGATGAATTAAAATGGATTTTCTATGGATTAGGGAAGATGGAGACTCACCTCTTCTCAAACTTGGAAAATAAATCTAAGTGGAGGCTAGCCCTAATTTCTAGGAGCATTAAATAGGGGGGAGGACCTAATGTGGCCGGCCAAGTGGGCTGTTGGACTAGGGTTTGGGTTCCAATAGGTTGGGTTGGGCCTTAAAGGCTTTAAGTCATAATAATGACTTGTGAAATCACAAGCCATTCCTTAATCAAACTAATTCCTAATTTTCCCAAAATAATTCTAATGAGTTAATTATCACTAACTTAGGTCAAGCTAGGGTTTCTTAACCTAACCACATAGTCATGACCTAGGTTAGCCTCTAGGACAGTCTCCTAGTTAACACTAGTCAAAGTCAACTATAGGACCAAAATCAATTATATTAAAAATTACTAAAAATCACATTAATTCTAATAAATCTAAATAATACATAATAATTCCAAATAATTCCTAAAATTTCAAAAATGACCAAAATACCCTCAAACTAGAAAAGTGGTAGAGACACCAAGGAACCCATGAACTACAAACTATCACAACTCGGTCAAAACAACATGAAATCTAACTTTTCAAAGGTCAAATTTGGGTAAAAAGAAATGCTCTACCACAAGGAAAAACTATATTTTGAAAGCAAGCAAGTTTAAGAGATCAAAACCAAAGAAAACCAAAAATGACATAAACTTAGAACTACAAGAATCCATCTTTCAAAACCGAAAATACCAAGTACTAAACTTGTAGAGGATGATGAGAAGAATAATATAGAAAAATAATATCAAAAGAAAAAATCAAGGATGAAAAATGCACAAATCTTAACTTTTGAGCAAGTTGTACTTGCCTAATGGTTGTAGTTGAGGAAAATGAATTAAAGAGTGAATGAGGAGAGAGAGAGGGGAAAAGAATATATATAGGGGTTAGGTTGGCTCATAGAAACCCTAATCTTAAGCATGGTCTAAACCATATTACTAATGACATGTTAAATGCTACATGATACAACTAATTAAATTATTTAAATAAAAACCTAACCACAACACGGTTCAAATATCTTATCATCGAAGTAGTGAGCCACACCTACAACCAGACAAGGATAAGGGGTGGCATACTAATCCGCGACGAGATACTGTTCTATGCCATGGCCAGTTAAAAATACATGATACATACAATCAAGATACAGGTCCCAGATACCATATACCGAAAAAAATCAAAAATTTACGTATTCCAGGAACGTGGAGTGACAGGCTGCCCGAAACTATCATGGGTTCAGGAAGTAATTTCCAGATGGGGTCTCACCTCTGGTGACAAAGTGGCACCCATGGATCCTGTGAGCCCTTGACCCGAAATTCCATATTTTTATTATTATTATTATTTTGGCTGAATTATTAATTTACGCATATATGTAATTGAATAATAAAGTATATATTTAATATATACATATATTGTTACTTCTTTGCAAATAGAAAGGGAAAGAAGGGGTTTTCCCAAAAATCACAAGGTATGAGGGACTAAACTATAAAAATTCCATGTTTAAATCAAATGTTAGCGGCTATTGATAAAACCAAACCCCAAATTCAAATCTCGAAGTCAGGATTGCTTCAAATTTAGATTTTGATTCTCAATCCATGTGAAGGAATTCGATCCTATTAGGAATTCGAGTATTTAAAGGGCAAGGCAGCCGACCTTGCCACCCTGCAAACCCTAACAATTCCAATCTTTTCTCGTCGGAAGAACACCAAGGAGAAGCCTGAAGAATCACCAAAACCAGCTCTCAAAAACTCAGGTAATCCCTTGCCTTTAATTGAATTCCTTTCTATGGTATGTCAGGTGTTTGACTTAATGGCTAGGAAGAACTTCCATAGGTTGTACTCTAAGGATTTAGATATAGGAAAGAGGGAATCAATACGTGGACTTGGGGTATGTTGTACCAAGTTCCATACGGGATATTGGGAATTAAGGGAATACATAGGAGTACCAGTAGGTAGGTACCCGAGTATCACCCAACAGAGACTCTTCTTTGTTGTTCAATGAATATTGATATGAGAACCCCTTATATTCAAATTGATACTGGCATGAACCTACCTTCATATTCTTTAGATACTGCACTATAAAGTATCAATAGGAAGAAAAGGGAGTAACCTGTGTAATAGTATAGGGATAGAGGCAGAGGTGACTATATTATGCCAGGCCTTGGGTACCAGAGATGCATGTGACAGGATGCCAGGCAATATGAAGGTCTGCAACCATGAGGGGGGTGCTGGCTTGTACTTGTCTTGACAAGGCTGGACAAGAGAGTAGGGTTCCTAAAAATTTGTGGGTCAAGTACCTATATGTGAGGTGTGTCAATAGGTTGAATGCCACACCAGTTGAGCCTACCTCATAGCTGTTGGGTCTACACAGGGGATATGCCAGATAATGGCAATAGGAGTACCCTTTTGTGAGGGGATTCGGGGTTACAAGGTACTAGTTCACTTTTGCCTCAGCCTCTATTGGTATCAGTTACACTTAGTATCAGGGGTACTTTGCGTCAGCTTGTTTGTTATCAGACTTCATTAAACATGATGATCTGCCTACACTACCCTTTTAGTACTGCCATTACCCATTATAATTGTCCTGCCCTTTATTCCCCTGCATCAACAAAGCATTAGATTGTGGCTCCACCCCCTCTTTGACTTAAGCTACTAGGTTCCAGTCCAGGGGTACCAGATGTAAGGGTATTAGAGGCATATGTTAGCCCAGTGTATTGATCAGTCATGTGGATAACCATCCTATCTGACATGAGAGATCAATCAATAATTGCATCAACCTATTTGATATGAGATACTTGTAAACCCATGAACTGTAAGCTGTCTATCTTAAATGCTAAAGCACCTGTCCGCTCTCACACTTCAATGTCATCAGTCATATGGGGTCACCAGGGGTGCACTATTCAGAACACCCTCCTCTTCATGACAAGAGGGGTATCAGATATTACATCCCGTTGTAAGTTAGTCACTGCATTGCTATTGCCCTGTCCCCTGCAAGACCATATGAAATAGCACCTGTTATCTTACAACTATAGGTAAGTTCAGTCTCCATTTTCTTTGTATCAGATAAATGTGAGCTCTATAAGATATTATATTCATTTGTTCAGGTCCTTGTATCATGGTGCAGTCCCTGTTCTAGTTTAAGATCCTCCATAAATTGATCAGTCACTGTTCATCTGTCCTGCTATTTCATTTGGGGTTCAGTGCATCCATTTGATACAGTCCCTATATCCTCCTGTATAGGGCATTGATACTCCATATATGGTATACCCACTCTCTGATCAATTGAACATAAGGACAAACACCTGATACTATATGTTAATCAAGTATTAGAGTCTCCTAAATGCTCCCTGCATCGACTTCCTCAGTACTCAAAATCTAAGTTGTAGGTAACCCATATCACTCAACCAAATATTTTCTAACCCTGTGTGGACATGGCATGGCAGAACCTAGGTTTTGGTATATAATACCCTGTATGAAACTCACTAGTACCTGGCAGACAAGCATGTGTATAGGTAAGCTTGTGTGCCACATAGATAATAAGTTATGAGGGTGCCAGAGGGGGGATATACTAGAGTTTGAGTCATAAGAAAGCTATAAGAGGTGTGAATGTATCAGAATATGGTACAATATTAGTAGTTGCCACCTAGTATATTAAGCTCTAATGACAAGTGGTACCCATAGAGAGCAGATAGCTAGTTGGCCTAGACATAACCTAGTAACATAGACATCAATTCACATATTTACCTACAGTGATGTGAAATAGGAGAGAGGTATAGTTTGACGAGTACAAGTAGGCTTGGAAGACCCATGTACAATAGGTGTAGGCAGTATCTAACTAACAGGTGTAGGTAAGGTGCTAATGTAGGCACTCCACATAATGCTCAGTAGGTTGCATATTCATATGCAGGAGGAGGCATTGCATTGGTATGCAATGTTAAGACCAAGGGCTACAGGGTTCATAGGACTAGATATCAGTCCCATCTAGTTCATTTGTCTGATACATTAGGGATATCATCATAAATATATGTGTTCCATGTTCAGATCAGAGAGATAGGAGTACAGGTACCTATGGGATAGATCTGGGTCCTGTTACCAATGGCTATTTGTATCAAACCCAGAGAGTTGATATCCAACTGAATGTCAGTAACAGAGTAAATCAGGGCTGGAGGATTTTAGTACAGGAAATTTCCTGTACTATTTAGTGCAACCTCTGTACTGATGTGCACAAGCAAGGGAAGATCTCCTGTGTAGAGGGTACAAACTGTTAGCTTAAGCCTTAGGCCATTCTAGGAGGGTTCAATTGCACAACACTCCCACAACTAAAGCAAGGGGGACTTGGTAATAAGGGCTCATACAAGAGATATTTTTATTGGTAGGTTGTTTGTGTTGGGTATCAATAAAGTTGTAGAGAACAGGTAAAACTATACTAATAACAGTATAGCAGAACATGGGGTAGGTATCACCAAGGAAATAGGGACTTGTATACCAAGGGTGTACACATATAGTTAAGTTTTGGTAGTCTTGACAGTAGGACACAAGTGTTCCTACACATTAATACTAGACATGAGAATTAGGATTAGAATTAGTGTAAACAACTCTAGGCCATTAAGATCATTAAGTGTAAAGAGTATTCATAATAGTTAAATAGACTCAATGATTGATTTCCTATGTTGATTAGAAGTTGATTCATACTATAGGTCTGTTGGACTCTGATTTGGCATTTGACTCGCACACCCAGCTCAGGACGACAGGCAAGTATACCTTGCCAGCTTGTACAGTATAATTTATATGCATGTTCATTATTTTGCTGCTATTCTTTTACTTACATTCGTGATTGCTTTATTCCATGTCTTGTACACTCATCCTGTTATAGTTTTACTTTACAAGTTTTTAGTTGCCTGTACATTCTTGTTCCTTTCTGTTATGATAGTTCTATCTATTACACTGTGTTAGTTTCATATGTATTCCTTGATAGAGTCGTTTAGTCCTACACCACGATTCCCTCGACTTGATTATAACTTGACATGACATGACTTGAGTAGGACTTGACTTTGACATTCTATAGATTGTGAGTACTTACCTTGACTACGATCTATAGGATTTTTATACTAGAATTGGCTACCGTCTTGGTTGTGAGTACTTGCCTTGACTGCGATTGAGACACTATAGATTGTGAGTACTGGCCTTGACTGCAGTCTATAGCCTTGACCTATTAGCCATTTCTAGTATGGCATACCAGTGCCTTAGGATCCTTGGGTTTAGATCTTGTGTCTTAGTTCACATTGTCTCGTTGGACATCCTTGATTGTTTCTTACTTTTTTGTATATTTGTACTGTTACATGTTGGCTTGTATATTATGTATCTTGCTAGTCCTCTGAGGACCTGATGATCTCTTCAGGTTTAGCGACTGCGTGGAGTTAGTTAGCGGCTCATGATGGTAGTGATTACACCTGCAGGGATACATGTATTTGCTTGTGATATTTCTTTATTATCCTCTCATGCTTTATATTCCGTACCATAATATATTCTGCTTATTTATAGACTTATATCATTCTTGGAGTCTAATCGAACAATATGCTAATGGGCTGCAGACCATGACCCATACCTGTTCATTCATGTTTCATATATTCTTGTGGATTGAGATATAGTTTAGATTAGACATGATACCATATTCTGGATAGCTTATACGTACTCGAGTCGGGCTGGAGTCCGCTCGATACGTAGCTGGCTTGCTCACGAGCTCGCGTCCGAAAAGCGGGTGCGGGTCGTGACAAATTTTTGTGGTGGCCCATGCAGGTCAGAACATATCGTATCGGTTACGTAACTGTACTGATACGAGCCTGCAACTTTGACTAAACCTTAGAAATCTCAATCCACTCTGCCTCGAAAATTCTCCTAGAAATTCTCTACGTCCTTGAAAACTCCATATTTGCTCTCGATTGTACTTCCTTGCTTTCCGTACCATTGATTGTACTTCTTAGATTATAGTATAATATGGTTTGATGATTTGATTTTGGTTGCTTGATAGATATGAGGGTATTAGAGATACCATATGCTATAAATATCTATGGATAGTGATGTTAGCAACTAGTTGGATGTTACAAGATTTTAGTGACCGTATTTTGAGGAGTAGTATGACCAAAAGTGGATAGAAGTCCTCTAGTATTCGGGGTTATAAAATGGCTAGAGAGGATTATAGAATATATTTGAAAAATTAAATTTGGGGAGATTAAGGTAATAGTAGACTTTAAATTTTAAGAAATAGTTATGAATTAGAATTTCGAGGACGAAATTATTTTAAGGAGGGTAGATTTGTGAGCCCTTGACCCAAAATTCCCTATTTATTATTATTATTATTTTGGCTAAATTATTAATTTACGCATATATGTAATTGAATAATTAATTATATATGTAATATATACATATATTGTTACTTCTTTGCAAATAGAAAGGGAAAGAAGGGGTTTTCCCAAAAATCACAAGGTATGAGGGACCAAACTACAAAATTTCCATGTTTAAATCAAATGTAAGCGGTTATTGATAAAGCCAAACCCCAAATTCAAATCTCGAAGTCAGGATTGCTTCAAATTTGGATTTTTGATTCTCAATCCCTGTGAAGGAATTCGATCCTATCAGGAATTCGAGTATTTAAGGGGCAAGGCAGCCGACCTTGCCACCCTGCAAACCCTAACAATTCCAATCTTTCCCCGCCGTAGGAACACCAAGGAGAAGCCAGAAGAATCACCAAAACCAGCTCTCGAAAACTCAGGTAATCCCTTGCCTTTAATTTAATTCCTTTTTATGGTATGTCAGGTGTTTGACTTAATGGCTAGGAAAAACTTCCATAGGTTGTACTCTAAGCATTTAGATATAGGAAACAGGGGATCAATGCATGGACTTGGGGTGTGTTATACCAAGTTCCATACGGGATATTAGGAATTAAGAAAATACATAGGAGTACCAGTAGGTAGGTACCCGAGTATCACCCAACAGAGACTCTTCTTTGTTGTTCAATGAATATTGATATAAGAACCCCTTATATTCAAATTGATACTGGCATGAACCTACCTTCATATTCTTTAGATACTGTACTATAAGTATCAATAGAAAGAAAAGGGAGTAACCTGTGTGATAGTATAGAGATAGAGGCAGAGGTGACTGTACTGTGCCAGGCCTTGGGTACCATAGATGCATGTGACAGGATGCCAGGCAATAGGATGGCCTGCAACCATGTGGGGGGTGCTGGCTTGTACTTGTTTTGACAAAGCTGGGCAAGAGAGTAGGGTTCCTACAAATTTGTGGGGTTCAAGTACCTATATGTGAGATGTGTCAATAGGTTGAATGCCACACCAGTTGAGCCTACCCTATAGCCGTTGGGTCTACACAGGTGATATGCCAGATAGTGGCAATAGGAGTATCCTTTTGTGAGGGGAGTCGGGGTTACAAGGTACTAGTTCACGTTTGCCTCAGTCTCCATTAGGCAGTACTAAAAGGGTAGTGTAGGCAGATCATCATGTTTTGCATCAGCGTGTTTGTTATCAAACTTCATTAAACATGATGATCTGCCTACACTACCCTTTTAGTACTGCCTATACCCATTATAATTGTCCTGTCCTTTATTCCCCTACATCAACAAAGCATTAGATTGTGGTTCCACCCCCTCTTTGACTTAAGCTACTTGGTTCCAGTCTAGGGGTACCAGATGTAAGGGGATAAGAGGCATATGTTAGCCCAGTGTATTGATCAGTCATGTGGATAACCATCCTATCTGATATGAGAGGTCAATCAATAATTACATCAACCTATTTGATATGAGATACTTGTAAACCCATGAACTGTAAGCTGTCTATCCTAAATGCTAAAGCGCCTGTCAGCTCTCACACTTCAATGTCATCAGTCATATGGGGTCACCAGGGGTACACTGTTCAGAACACCCTTCTCTTTATGTCAAGACGGGTATCAGACATTACATCCTATTGCAAGTTAGTCACTGCATTGCTATTGCCCTGTCCCCTGCAAGACCATATGAAATAGCACCTGTTTCCCTTGCAACTACAGGTAAGTTCAGTCTCCTTTTTCTTTGTATCAGATAAATGTGAGCTCTATAAGATATTATATTCATTTGTTCAGGTCCTTGTATCATGGTGCAGTCCATGTTCTACTTTAAGATCCCCCTTAAATTGATCAGTCACTGTTCATCTGTCCTACTATTTCATTTGGGGTTCAGTCTCCTGCATCCATTTAATACAGTCCCAATATCCTCCTGTACTGGGCATTGATACTCCATCTATGGTATACCCACTCTCTGATCAATTGAACATAAGGACAAACAACTGATACTATATGTTAATCAAGTATTAGAGTCTCCTAAATCCTCCCTGTATCAGACTTCCTCAGTACTCAAAATTCAAGTTGTAGGTAACCCATATCACTCAACCAAATATTTCCTAACCCTATGTGGACATGGCATGGCAGAACCTAGGTTTTGGCATATAATACCCTGTAAGAAACTCACTAGTACCTGGCAGACATGCATGTGTATAGGTAAGCTTGTGTGCCACATAGATAATAAGTTATGAGGGTGCCAGAGGGGGGATATACTAGAGTTTGAGTCATAAGAAAGCTATAGGAGGTGTGAATATATCAGAATATGGTACAATAATAGTAGTTGCCACCTAGTATATTAAGCTCTAATGACAAGTGGTACCCATAGAGAGCAGATAACTAGTTGGCCTAGACATAACCTAGTAACATAGACACCAATTCACATATTTACCTACAGTGATGTGAAATAGGAGAGAGGTATAGTCTGACGAGTACAAGTAGGCTTGGAAGACCCATGTACAATAGGTGTAGGCAGTATCTAACTAACAGGTGCAGGTAAGGTGCTAATGTAGGCACTTGTAATCCCCTAAATTTCTACTACGATTTTTTATTTATTTAAAATTTCGAATTTTATTTTAACTTCGTATCTATACGTCGCACATGAGCCGCTTTGTCGTATCTACGTAACGTGCGAGATTTGCGTTCGTAATTTCTCGATGAGTGCAAATATGTGTCGAGGTACATATTTAGAAAAACATTTTTATAAATTTTATTTTATAGGAAAAGTACATATGATAAATATTTTAATTTCAAAAAGAGTTATTTTATTCGTCATTTAAAAATAAATATTGATTTGGAAATTTTTGTTTATATAAGAGATATTCTAGATATTTACGAAGTTTGAAATTGGTTATTAATCTATTTTGTCATTTACAAAAGCTATTTTTATTATAAAATATTTAAGTATTTATAGTGATTTTCGAAATTAATTATTTCCATATTTATTTAACTATGAAGATAATATTTGAGTTTTTGTTAAATTTAATATTTGATTAAATATGGTAAATTAAATAGCAAAAGATGTTATTGACTGTATTTAAAATATTTTAAAATTAAGTATACAATTAATTTGGATTTTGGATTTGATTTGAATTGGCTTTAAATCTATTTAATTACATGATGATTTATCTAATTAGGATTTAAATAAATCCTAATGTTTATCTAACTGGGTATTCCCACCTCCTATAAAAGAAGAGGTACTCGTCCATAATTTTTCCATCCACAGATGTGTATCGTGCCTGTGTCTCCCATCCACTAAAATTTCTCCATTGCAAATATAGATTTCCATCTCGTGTTCGACAGTCCGGACACCATCCCCCATCATCCCCGTGTCACGCAGGACACCACCACGCTATCCTTGTCGTGTCGGACAAACCGACGCGACGACACCCTAACCTAACTACATCAAATCATCACCATCCCATCTCCATCATCACCACCATCACCGTCGTCGCAACCACCCCCGCTCTCCTCCTGATCTCCATCGCCAAATCCTACCGCATCCCCGTCACCACGACGACCACCAATCCACCACCCTGCCGACATCTCTACTGCCACGGACCACATCCCAGGCCCCAACACCACCGACACCACCACGTCATCATCTCCGTCAACCGTCCCGACACAACCACCTCCCAAAAACCACCACCACCGTCACCATGACGACCACAACAAAAGAAAAAAGAAGAAGGAGAAAAACCAGACCCAAACCCTCACCTGACCCGGCCTCGACCTGGCGACAGCTGCGAGCTTGTGCCTTCCCCGCTTCCCCGTCGCCTCCTCCTCCCGATTCGTGACCGCCGTCGCATCTCGACGTCACCCGACCTCGTAGACCGGCTGGATCTTCCTCCGCGCGCCGGTGAACACCGCACCCCACCTCCGAGCGCCACCCCGACCGTGTCGCCGAGACGCGACCGTTTCTTTCTCGCGCGGTTGCTCCGCCGCGCCTCCGCCAGGGGTCCATCATCGTACTCGTTGCCGACGTCGCCTCCTCCACATCTCATCCGCCGCCTCCGGCCAGGCGCGCGCTGCTCCTCCGGCCAGGCGCCTGCTACTCCTCCGACGCTCCTCTCCGGTCGCCGCCCGCCGAAATGCATGCGCCCCCTCCGACTTCATCTCCGCCGAAATATGCGCGCCCCCTCCGACTTCATCTCCGCCGATCTCTTCCCACCGTACCGGCGATCGCAGATCAGGCGATCCGCCGAGCGCCGCCCTGGGCGTCCCCTCTCGAAGATGCCTGCGGCCACGCCACCACCGGCAGCTAAGCCACGCATGACCGCCCCCTTTTCCGTGCTTCGTCGCCGGCGACTACGTCGGCCGACCGCCCCCGAGGTGAGAACCCCCGAAACCCTTTCCCACTCTCTTCTCTCTCTCTTTCTCTCTCTGAACGAAATTGGGGGGGGGGGGAGAAATGCTGAGATGGTTTTGAGGGAGTTATTATTATTATTATTTTTAATATTAGTTTTATTATTATTATTATTATTAATTGTTATTATTATTAAGTTTTATTTTATTAGTTTATTATTTTTGTTATTATCATTATTTTCAATATCTATATACATAATTTTTTGGGGTAATAAAGTTTTGATACTTATAAAATCTACTAATTTGTATTTTGTTATTGGTATAAAATAATTATGAATATAATATATTATTGGGTTGGGTTGCTTAGAATTTCCACATATATTAGTAAATAATTTGCCCATATTAATAGACTTTCCTAGAAATTATTGCTTGACAAAAATTGAGCTTTCAAGTTTTCAAATAAATATTTAAATTATTTTCGGTTAATAAAATATAGTTTTTATCTAGAAAATCTATTTTTACAAACTTAAGGTTTTAGCCTAAAATGATTTTTAATTTCCAAGTATGTACCTAAAAACATATTTTGACTAATAATTTCCAAATTGTATATGTAAAGTATATTCGAGTATTACGTAAAAATTATTTATAAAAATAATTTCTAAACAAAGTATATGTATTTATTTCCATAAATTCTCTCAATTATCTTGATTGCGACTGATCATCTTTCCTATTTTCTCGCGACCTTGGACCTCTGCACCACGACCATGGCTAGTGGACAATCAGGACTTGTCGAAAACATCGCACACCCGGCGTAACAACAGGTAAGATACCTTGCCACAATTTACTGTTTATAAATTAGTTGCATTTTATTTATTACATATCACTGTTCATTTAATTCTAGTTCTTGATTACTGCCTGCTCAGTGATATTAGTTGTACCTTGTTATTTATCTTTGATTGCATATGGACTTAGAGTTAAGGGACTACCACTAGCTTAGTGCATTGCATAGACTTTGACACTGTTGTGCCACGAGATGTGTGAGTTATGAGTAGCATATAGTTTACGGACTTGCGTGTTGGCTGATCACTGATGCATGCAGGACGTGCGTTAGGTCTAACTGTCAATAGTTGTGTGTTAGAAGACTTGACGGTTAGTAGTGTTACATGGTCGTGGATGCGACATGATATGTACATTGGGTGGGGAGAACATTTTTTTGTCGTATGGGCTTCGATTGCACTTCTCCTGTAACCCGGAAGCTCCGCTGGAGATACGGGTATGAGCCTCTCAGGTTGGCTACTATCGTTTTTGAACGTCATGCTCTCGGTCACTGGTGCCCAAGTGGGGACTATACTAGATCCCAGTACAGCCAGGGCTCATGCGATGAAAGGTTTGTTCTTACTGCATGTTCACTTTAGTTTGGTTAGATTACCTTATAGTGTCGTGTCACTTTCTTTGATTGTGGCATGTTTTATATTCAGTATTATATGGCATGTTGATGTATCTTGTTACGTCCCTCTGAGGACTCGGTTATCTCGCCAGGTGTGTATTATTGTCTTTCGCAGGTGTTCTAGTCGTGGCCATGATTGTCACTATTCTCCGAGGATGATTGCGCTTTGATTGCCTTCGCTTCGCCCGCCAAACTCATTATATTTTCCTTGTATTTTTCCTTACTTGTTGGTAGTAGATTTGTCTCCGCCCAACGATTGTCTACATGACAAATTCAATATTGCTTCTATATCATTATTCTTCCTTGTGGATGAGATTTAGTACCTTGGTTACTGCATTTTACAACTTATGTATATATACGAGGGTCCATATACTTCGTATGTATACAGCTGGCATGATTACGTTCTAGTCCTACGTATTTTAGGACTGGAGCGTTACATGTTTTTCTGGTGGCCCATGCAGGTCTAGTTTGCCGTTTCGGTTACATGATTGAACCAAACGGACCTGTAATATAGGATTAGAGTCTAGAATCTCATCCACTTACTTGACATCTTTCCTTGACTTCAAATTCCGAACTCTCATTCGACCTCCTTGATTTGTATCTTGCTTGACTCCTTCTACCGTAAATTCTTAGTTCGTATTTTGTAAGATGACTACACTAGTATATGCTCGTAGGTCAAACACATGGCTAGAAGGTTACATTGACAAGTAATATGCATTGGAATTTTATTTGAGTTATAAAGGAATTTATTTTTCTAGAAAGTATGATTTTAGGGATTAGTTAATTTCAAGTTGGGTAGTAGCATATTTTTTGCTTTCAAAAGATAGTTGGAATTTTATTTTACTATTACAAGGTGGTATACACAAGAGGACAGCTAGATCGAGAAAACAAATTTATAATTTATGAATTTTAGAAATTGCAAAATAGTTTATGATTTATTTGGGATATGAAACCGAATTGAGTAACATCTTTAAATTGTGACCCATGATTACGATTTAGTTCAAGTTGGGATTGAATATGTTAAAGTTTATCTCGAATTTATTAAAGTGTTTTAAATTATAAGTTATGATTTTGTAATAAATAGAGAATATGAAGGGTTTATGATTTACGGTTTATTAGAGAACTTGAGGTTTAAATTGAGTCTACGATTTATGAATTATAAGTATTTAATTTTGAGCTTGAAGAGATAATGGTGAAAAAAAAAATTGTTTGAAATATTTTTGGAGGATATGAAATCGACTTGAAGGAAAAATATTTAAAATTTGCTCATATGATCTATGATTTATAAAGTTATTTAGATTTCGAGTTTAAAGCCTTGATTATGGATATTTAAATTTTGGTAAAAAAAAGAGAGGAGAATTACTTTTGTAGAGTAGTTGTGACTTATTGGAAGCTAGATAGACACATTTGAAGGATATATAAATTTGGGAGTTCTTTAAATATTCTATATTGGTAGTATGAATTTCGACGGATAAACTTATTAAATGTTGAGTTTAAGATATGAAAAAAAGGAATTATCATTCAAGTTGCGATATACAAGGGATGTTTTAAGATTGACTAGAGGTTTAAATTGTGATTAAAGTTGACAGTCTAAGATAATTGAAATTTTGGCGGAGTATCTTGAAAATTTTATTGAGAAATTTTCGAAGAACTTGAAATTTAGATTAGATCATATATTGATGAAGGACCAAGAAGCAAGTAGGGTCACCCTAGTGAGATAGAAGTATTCCACATTAGATTGCCATGCCACCTATGACTATAATATTGTATATACACAAGTGCAGTTAGTCATCGACCAAACCGATGAACATATCTTTGACTTACTCGACCTTCCCTCAAATCTAGATCATTATTCGTGACCCTCTAATTGTTTTGAAACTTAGAAACGATTGGAATCATTCCCTTGACCATACCCTCATCTATGAGACTATCTTCCCTCTAGAAACTGTGTCTCTAACTTATTTAGCCTTGACTTACGAGATTTCCTAATTATCTTATTTCGTGCTTTAACCTTTTATTTTTGTATTAATTAGTATCTTATGAAAACCCACTTTCTACTTTTGATCATTCGGCGTTCCCTATCGTGACTTTGATATTTGGAGCACAACACGAGACCTTTTCTTCCAACAAATTTCACATACAAGACCTAGACGAGCTCACCTTCGTATAGGTATATCATGTCCCACTAAAATATGTCTCCTTGTACTCTATTTTTATGGTACGACTTTCGGGCCATGAAGACTAACTATAACCTATACCATGGTACCGATATACTTTTGACTATATAGTTGGACTCAATCTCGACTCAAATCTTCGGCCCGACTGCGATCTGCTAAATCCGTTAAATGCTTAACCTTGTATTTTATCTTGACTGCTTAACCCTTGTCATTTTATTTTCTTGTATTATCTTGATTTACTTAGACCCATAACACCTTTTACTCTTCATACAATATTAGCAACACTTACGTTTCTTCCTTCCAATTAAATTGCTTCCTCATACTTTGCTATGATTTCTCCATTGTTTATGCCACCTTGTTCCTTGTATGATTCCCTTATACGAAATGACATTTGATCATGACAATCTTGGGTTAGTAGAGGATAGATTGGAGAAACCCCACAACATGGATAAATAATATAGTGGTTAAGATAATTACGAGATTATGAGGTATAGATGGGCCGTGAATAGAAATGTGCGATAATTCTGAATAGATGAAGTAAGGGATGATATATTATGTTATGAGGAAACACTCGAGGATAAATAGACTTCGCGAATTTTGAAGCTTGTTTTGAGGTAACTAAATATCGAGTGAAGAATCTTCTAAAGTGTTGGTGGTTTAAGAACCAATTATATATATAAAATTTAGGGATGCAAATTTTGGATAAAGGCAATGTTAACGATATTAGCTTTCAAGAATAACCAATTGTCGAAGAAAGAAACATTTACATATTAGATTAAGTTCTAGGATGATGATGAATACGAAGTTAAGATGAGTTTCAAATTCTACCATCAAAGAGATGAGATTGTTGAATTCAAATTTTCGAGAGAGTGACTAATAAGTATTTTAGAAAAAAATTGCAATTATGATGATAGAATATTAAGTTATGAAGTTATACGGATAGTTTTCGAGATTTATCATTGAAGACGGATTTTTGATACCCATGGATGCATTGACCAACAAATACAAATCGCAGTAAGAAGATTTTAACTTCTACTTGGGCCAATTGGTTGAAAGTGTTGGAATTTTAATTTTAGAGGAAAATTTTAAAGATATATATAAGTGAGCTAGTATAAATGGAAATTATGGAAGTTAAAATTTGAGACTATCAGAAATTCTATGACGAAATAGAGAAAATTAGAAAACATCTATAATCATATTGGTTTGTTTAAGAGGACGTGGAACGGAAGGAATTTTTGGAAAGAACGATTATGATAAGTGAATATTGATGACATCAAAGGATTAAGGAGTTATTGCCTACTTGTGAGGATGCCTTTTTTTTTATAAGAAGATAGTGTTAGAGTTGATCGAGCTTAGTCATTGATCGATTGTCATGTGCATGATCGTAATCAAACATCATCGAAATTTTGTTCTAGTCAATCGAATGACTCATTGCCATTGAAATGTCACTTGCCTCCTCGACGAATATTTCGTTTGCATTCTCGTGATCACATACGTCTATTCAAATAAACACTTTCCATCCCCTTCACCTTACCTACCCTAATTTTTCCTAAATTTCGAGGACGAAATTCTTTTAAGTTGGGTAGGATGTAATCCCCCTAAATTTCTACTACGATTTTTTATTTATTTAAAATTTTGAATTTTATTTTAACTTCGTATCTATACGTCGCACATGAGCTGCTTTGTCGTATTTACGTAACGTGCGAGATTTGCGTTCGTAATTTCTCGACGAGTGCAAATATGTGTCGAGGTACATATTTAGAAAAACATTTTTATAAATTTTATTTTATAGGAAAAGTACATATGATAAATATTTTAATTTCAAAAAGAGTTATTTTATTCGTCATTTAAAAATAAATATTGATTTGGAAATTTTTGTTTATATAAGAGATATTCTAGATATTTGCGAAGTTTGAAATTGGTTATTAATCTATTTTGTCATTTACAAAATCTATTTTTATAATGAAATATTTAAGTATTTATAGTGATTTTCGAAATTAATTATTTCCATATTTATTTAACTATGAAGATAATATTTGAGTTTTTGTTAAATTTAATATTTGATTAAATATGGTAAATTAAATAGCAAAAGATTTTATTGACTATATTTAAAATATTTTAAAATTAAGTATAGAATTAATTTGGATTTTGGATTTGATTTAAATTGGCTTTAAATCCATTTAATTACATGATGATTTATCTAATTAGGATTTAAATAAATCCTAATGTTTATCTAACTGGGTATTTCTACCTCCTATAAAAGGAGAGGTACTCCTCCAGAATTTTTCCATCCACAGATGTGCATCGTGTCTGTGTCTTCCATCCACAAAAATTTCCCCATTACAAATACAGATTTCCATCTCGTATCCGACAGTCCGGACACCATCCCCCGTCATCTCCGTGTCACGCAGGACACCACCACGCTATCCCTGTCGTGTCGGACAAACCGACGTGACGACATCCTAACCTAACTACATCAAATCATCACCGTCCCATCTCCGTCATCACCACCATCACCGTAGTCGCAACCACCCCCGCTCTCCTCCCGATCTCCATCGCCAAATCCTACCGCATCTCCGTCACCACGACGACCACCAATCCACCACCCTGCCGACATCTCCGCTGCCACGGACCACATCCCAGGCCCCAACACCACCGACACCACCACGTCATCATCTCCGTCAACCGTCCCGACACAACCACCTCCCAAAAACCACCACCACCGTCACCATGACGACCACAATAAAAGAAAGAAGACTAGAAGAGGAAAAACCAGACCCAAACCCTCACCTGACCCGGCCTCGACCTGGCGACAGCTGCGAGCTTGTGCCTTCCCCGCTTCTCCGTCGCCTCCTCCTCCCGATTCGTGACCGCCGCCGCATCTCGACGTCACCCGACCTCGTAGACCGGCTTGATCTTCCTCCGCGCGCCGGTGAACATCGCACCCCACCTCCGAGTGCCACCCCGACCGTGTCGTCGAGACCCGGCCGTTTCCTCCTCACACGGTTGCTCCGCCGCGCCTCCGTCAGGGGCCCATCACCGCACCCTGCGCCGACGCTGCCTCCTCCACATCTCATCCGCCGCCTTCGGCCAGGCGCGCGCTGCTCCTCCGGCCTGGCGCGCGCTGCTCCTCCGACGCTTCTCTCTGGTCGCCGCCCGCCGAAATACGTGCGCCCCCTCCGACTTCATCTCCGCCGAAATATATACGCCCCCTCCGACTTCATCTCCGCCGATCTCTTTCCACCGTACCGGCAATCACAGATCCGGCGATCTGCCGAGCGCCGCCCTGGGCGTCCCCTCTCGAAGACGCCTGCGGCCACGCCACGACCGGCAGCTAAGCCACGCGTGACCGCCCCCTTTTCCGCGCTTCGCCGCCGGTGACTACGTCGTCCGCCCGCCCCCGAGGTGAGAAACCCCGAAACCTTTTCCCACTCTCTTCTCTCTCTCTTCCTCTCTCTGAACGAAATTGGGGGGGGGGGAGAAATGCTGAGATGGTTTTGAGGGTATTATTAGTATTATTATTTTTAATATTAGTTTTATTATTATTATTAATTGTTATTATTATTAAGTTTTATTTTATTAGTTCATTATTTTTGTTATTATCATTATTTTCAATATCTATATACATAGTATTTTGGGGTAATAAAGTTTTGCTACTTATAAAATCTACTAATTTGTATTTTGTTATTGGTATAAAATAATTCTGAATATAATATATTATTGGGTTGGGTTGCTTAGAATTTCCACATATATTAGTAAATAATTTGCCCATATTAATAGACTTTCCTAGAAATTATTGCTTGACAAAAATTGAGCTTTCAAATTTTCAAATAAATATTTAAATTATTTTTGGTTAATAAAATATAGTTTTTATCTAGAAAATCTATTTTTACAAACTTAAGGTTTTAGCCTAAAACGATTTTTAATTTCCAAGTATGTACCTAAAAACATATTTTGACTAATAATTTCCAAATTGTATATATAAAGTATTTTCGAGTATTACGTAAAAATTATTTATAAAAATAATTTCTAAACAAAGTATATGTATTTATTTCCACAAATTCTCTCAATGATCTTGATTGCGACTGATCATCTTTCCTATTTCCTCGCGACCTTGGACCTCTGCACTACGACCATGGCTAGTGGACAATCAGGACTTGTCGGAAACATCGCACACCCGTCGTAACAACAGGCAAGATACCTTGCCACAATTTACTGTTTATAAATTAGTTGCATTTTATTTATTACATATCACTGTTCATTTAATTCTAGTTCTTGATTACTGCCTGCTCAGTGATATTAGTTGTACCTTGTTATTTACCTTTGATTGCATATGGACTTAGAGTTAAGGGACTACCACTAGCTTAGTGCATTGCATAGACTTTGACACTGTTGTGCCACGAGATGTGTGAGTTATGAGTAGCATATAGTTTACGGACTTGCGTGTTGGCTGATCACTGATGCGTGCAGGACGTGCGTTAGGTCTAACTGTCAATAGTTGTGTGTTAGAAGACTTGACGGTTAGTAGTGTTACATGGTCGTGGATGCGACATGATAGGTACATTGGGTGGGAAGAACATTTCCTTGTCGTATGGGCTTCGATTGTACTTCCCCTGTAACCTGAAAGCTCCGCTGGAGATACGGGTATGAGCCTCTCAGGTTGGCCACTGTCGTTTTTGAACGTCATGCTCTCGGTCACTGGTGCCCAAGTGGGGACTATACTAGATCATATTACAGCCAGGGCTCATGCGACGAAAGGTTTGTTCTCACTGCATGTTTACTTTAGTTTGGTTAGATTACCTTATAGTGTCTTGTCACTTTCTTTGATTGTGGCATGTTTTATATTCAGTATTATATGGCATGTTGATGTATCTTGTTACGTCCCTCTGAGGACCTGGTTATCTCGCCAGGTGTGTGTTATTGTCTTTCGCAGGTGTACTAGTCGTGGCCATGATTGTCACTATTCTCCGAGGATGATTGCGCTTTGATCGCCTTCACTCCGTCCGCCAAACTCATTGTATTTTCCATGTATTTTTCCTTACTTGTTGGTAGTGGATTTGTCTCCGCCCAACGATTGTATACATGACAAATTCAATATTGCTTCTATATCATTATTCTTCCTTGTGGATGAGATTTAGTACCTTGATTACTGCATTATACAGCTTATGTATATATACGAGGGTCCATATACTTTGTATGTATACAGCTGGCATGATTACGTTCTAGTCCTAGGTATTTTGGGACTGGGGTGTTACAGCACTCCACCTAATGCTCATTAGGTTGCATATTCATATGCAGGAGGAGGCATTGCATTGGTATGCAATGTTAAGACCAAGGGCTACAGGGTTCATAGGACTAGATATCAGTCCCATCTAGTTCACTTGACTGATACATTAGGGATATCATCATAAATGTATGTGTTCCCTGTCCAGATCAGAGAGATAGGAGTACAGGTACCTATGGGATAGATCTCGGTCCTGTTACCAATGGCTATTTGTATCAAACCCAGAGAGTTGATATCCAACTGAATATCAGTAACAGAGTAAATCAGGGCTGGAAGATTTTGAGTATAGGAAATTTCCTGTACTATTGAGTGCAACTTGTGCACTGATGTGCACAGGCAAGGGAAGATCCCCTGTGTAGAGGGTACAAACTGTTAGCTTAAGCCTTAGGCCATTCTAGGAGGGTTCAATTACACAACACTCGTATAATTAAAGCAAGGGGGACTTGGTAAAAAGGGCTCATACAAGAGATAATTTTATTGGTAGGTTGTTTGTGTTGGGTATCAATAAAGTTGTAGAGAACAGGTAAAACAATACTAATAACAGTATAGCAGAACATGAGATAGGTATCACTAAGGAAATAGGGATTTGTGTACCAAGGGTGTACACATATAGTCAAGTTTTGGAAGTCTTGACAGTAGGACACAAGTGTTCACACACATTAATACTAGACATGAGAATTAGGATTAGAATTAGTGTAAACAACTCTAGGCCATTAAGATCATTAAGTGTAAAGAGTATTCATAATAATTAAATAGACTCAATGATTGATTTCCTATGTTGATTAGAAGTTGATTCATACTATAGGTCTGTTGGACTCTGATTTGGCATTTGACTCGCACACCCAGCTCAGGACGACAGGCAAGTATACCTTACCAGCTTGTATAGTATAATTTATATGCATGTTCATTATCTCGCTGCTATTCTTTTCCTTACATTCATGATTTCTTTATTCCATGTCTTGTACACTCATCCTGTTATAGTTTTACTTTACAAGTTTCTAGTTGCCTGCACATTCTTGTTCCTTTCTGTTATGATAGTTCTATCTGTTACACTGTGTTAGTTTCATATGTATTCTTTGATAGAGTCGTCTAGTCCTACACCATGATTCCTTTGAATTAATTATAACTTGACTTGACATGACATGACTTGAGTAGGACTTGACTTTGACATTCTAAAGATTGTGAGTACTTACCTTGACTATGGTCTATCAGATTTTTATACTAGAATTGGCTACCGTCTTGGTTGTGAGTACTTGCCTTGACTGCGATTGAGACACTATAGATTGTGAGTACTTGCCTTGACTGCAGTCTATAGCCTTGACCTATTAGCCATTTCTATTATGGCATGTCAGTGTCTTAGGATCCTTGGGTTTAGATCTTGTGTCTTAGTTCATGTTGCCTCGTTGGACATCCTTGATTGTTTCTTACTTCTTTGTATATTTGTACTGTTATATGTTGGCTTGTATATTATGTATCTTGCTAGTCCTCTGAGGACCTGATGATCTCTTCAGGTTTAGCGACTGCGTGGAGTTACTTAGCGGCTCATGATGGCAGTGATTACACTTGCAGGGATACAGGTATTTGCTTGTGATATTTCTTTATTATCCTCTCGTGCTTTATATTCCGTACCATGATATATTCTGCTTATTTATAGACTCATATCATTCTTGGAGTCTAATCGAACAATATGCTAATGGGCTGCAGACCATGACCCATACCTGTTCATTCATGTTTCATATATTCTTATGGATTAAGATATAGTTTAGATTAGCCATGATACCATATTCTGGACACCTTATACGTACTTGAGTCAGGCTGGAGTCTGCTCGATACGTAGCTGGCTTGCTCACGAGCTCGCATCCAAAAAGCGGGTGCGGGTCGTGACAGATCCCAGACACCTATTTTTCCACCTCTCCTCGGAGATCGATTAACTTCTGGTTCAGAGGCACAAGCAGGATTGATGCCCAAATCATGAGAATTATTAAATGGTACCAAAGAAGAATCAGCGATCGTGTCAGCTTGGGTCACACTCTCGTACCTCTCCCTCATCTTCTTTGCACCGGTAGCTATCAAGAGGATCGCCAACTCCTTCGGGACGTTCATGGCTATAGCGGATGAAACTAGAAACCTCACTAAAGGAAACTATACCAAAATTTGCTTGGAATTGGACATATCGAAGGACCTCCCTAACCACATTCAAATAGCCCTCGGCAATAAGATGCATACTCAATAAATCATCTACGACAACAACATCATCTTCTGCAAGCACTGTCGCATGAGTGTACATGCCACCGAGCACTATTTTTGAGCGCATCCTGAGCTGAAGAAGAAAACGACAAAGAAGGCCCTGACATGCCACCCGATCAAGGTATCCCAACAATCACCGCTTCTCTCGCTACCCAAATATCACATCAGATTTGCCGCAACTGCTGGTAATTCTCATTCCGAAGACCAAGATCCCAAGGAAAGGGCCATGATTTCCTACAAATCACCAACCTTAAACATTAACAATAAATTTGATATTCTAGCGGCTAACTAACAAAAGAATCTCAGGAGACATCCCTCACAGAAGAATCAGAGGAGTCCCTTTTATCGGAGGAGAACAATGCGCACCTCATCACGTCAAGAAATGAGGTTGAAAAAGAAGCACAATCGACACCAGATTAGGAGAAGATGGCCAAAGAACCCCAACCCAAAGACCCGAAAGCCCCCTCTTTAGCCCCCATAGAGGTCGTCATCTAGGCAGCCTCTCTAGCCAATATCGGGCTAGACGCTGTGGTCCGGCTGCAACACGGCCTCGATGCAGGCATCACCAACAAGAACAACTTCTTTGGAGCTTTGGCAGAAATTGAAGGAGAGGACTACATGTACCCCGATGAAGAAACTGTTAACCCGGGCATGGACAGACACAACAAGGCTGTCAATCGGGAGGCACCCAAAATCATTAAATAAACAAAAAGAAGCGCCAGAGAGTCTACGTCCATGACTACCCGGTCAGCCGTAAAACTCACCAAAACACCCCTCCCCAGTAATTTGGATGCTTAGCATCCTCTCTTAGAATGTTAGGGTTGTTTGCAAAAACAAAAGTCTTTATTTTACAAACTTTGTAAGAAGATTACAATTGAATTCTGGGAAAGTACAACTATAGAAATCCGATCTGAAGACGATCGCTTTATCCCTTGGACGATGTGAACTTTGATGACGATAGCCTCTGAAGAATGCACAGCACTTGGACAAGAACACCTAATTTCTGATGATAATAACGATCTGATCCCTTTAATGAAGGACTTAAAACTCTATTTATAGAGTTCTAGAAATAACTAATTTGTATTTATTCTGGATTACGCATGATGAACTGTGCTGGCGACAGACTGCACAGACTGCAAACTACGCTGGCCTATTGGGTAGTTGCTCGATCGTAGGCTAACTGTATTCAGACGTGTGGCATTGTTTGATTGAAATGCGCTTGGTCGTGTACAGGCGGTCGCCACGTAGCAAGCAATTGATGGCATATAAGCTATATAATAAATGTCAGTTATTCGATGGATTGCGCTAGCCGAAGAGCGCTAGCTTTAGACTGCGCTTTAATGGACAGTGCTGGGACTCAGGCTGGGTCAAACTGTGCTGCGTTTGGACTGGCTGATTGTGCTACAGTCGTACAGCTGTCCTCGAACGCTGTGCTGTACAAGAAACGAACGGACTCCTCATTTTTTGGGTTGTCAGGATGTCAGAAGATCCGATCTTTGTCAGGTAATGATGGCATTGCCATGTCAGAGTAGCGCGCTCTGGTGGTAGCGCAGTTCAGCTCGCGAGTTCGATTTGTAGCGCAATCTGTTTCCTGCGTAGTCCATTTGAAGGGTGCGTAGTTGAGAATTCTCTGCCTATTTGATAGATGCAACTTGATTTTTAGGACATACAAGACCCCCTTCAAAGTTTTCAAATTTTAAAAATATTCAAAGTTTTAAAATACTTTGAATTTCAAATTTAAAATCAAGTTGTGCAAGTGGCGCTTTGATTGCGCGCTTGGAGGAATTAGCTCCGTCTTTTGTGGCGCAATTGGGGGTGACTGTTACACTTCTAAAACTATAAATAGTTTCATTTTTCTTTCTTTCAACCTTTACTTGCTTTCGAATTCCCCAGAGACAGAAGCTCCTTCCCTACTCTGACTTCTCCTTCTTCTTCTCGTCGACGACAGAAATGGCGCCCAAGCGATCAGCTGCCGAGAAGGGAAAGGCCCCCGCCGAACGCTCGACTCGTGTTGCGTCATGAGTATCTCGTCATGAGACGGGTCATCCTGCACTTTAAGGTAGACGAACTATGATCGAAACCTTTTTAGGGTTTTTGATATTTTCAGACCTTCATACCTCTCTCTTTTTAGAGATCGATGGTATTTGGGCTACCCTGTTTAGGGTTTTGGCTGCATATGCAATAGTTTTTATTTTTATGAAAACTATACTCTTGCGCAATCGGTTGGAAATCGCTGACAAAATGGTCGGCGCAATCTATCAATTTACGTAAGTCGGTTGTGCCAGCACAAACTGATGTCTTGTGCAAGTATGTTAGCGCAACCTGACGTCTTGCGCACATTGGCTGTGCTGGCACAATCTGATAACTTGCGCATGTTGACTGTGCTGGCATAATCTGATAACTTGCGCAAGCTGACTGTGCTGGTGCAATCTGATAACTTGCGTAAGCTGACTGTGCTGGCACAATCTGATAGTGCTGGCGCAATCTGATAACTTATTTCACACAGCACAAATTTGATGATCTTTTGAAGAAACTTTTTGATTTTGCATATACTGATCTTTGTCTTCTTTATTGATACAGTTAACCTCAGGAAAGATCCCAACTATGAGGTTTTTGCAGGATCCCTGTCTGAACCTGAATACAAGGAAGATCTTTCGCATGTGTCATTGCCTCAGTACGCCTTACCGTCCTCTCGGCAGGCTATCCTGACTGCACAAGATAATAACACTTTACTGTGTCTGATGAACGGACAGCCTCTTCAGACTGCTGACGTAGTCACCCATAAGAAGCCCATGTTCTTGTTTGGTGAGGCTCTTGACAAGAATTCTCAGCCGAGACCTCGCATGGAACAGAGGATTTTCCAGAGGGGTGAGAAGACAATACTTCTACCAGAGATCTCCACATGCCTTCCTTTGTCCCGATATGCTTTTGTGGGTTATCCCAGAAGAATGAAATGGGACATAACTCTGCTGCAGCAAGCTCGAGCGGGAAATATCTGTGTTAAGAAGGGACCAGACCACAAAGATATGTTCTACAGTTCCTCTGAGCGTCATTGCTTCTTACTCAGAGGATTAAAACCCGGTTGTATCCCGCCGGAAGATTCTTCCATGCTGCTCCCAGTGAGAACTCCGATATTCGTAAATGAGTTTGCGAAGGTAGAGGGAAGGTATCCGGACCAAGATCTGCAGCTGACAGGTCTTGTGAATTCGGATACTAAGAGATGGATCTGTATAACCAATTGGATATTGGTTCAATTTGAATCTTGGCTCAAGGAGATTGATCTGTACCAAGCAGTGTACGCCACTGTTTACGGCTTCCCTCCTAATCCTCATCTATTCCTCGCATTGGCGGAGAGATACAACTACATGACTGGGACTTTCATGACGCCACACGGAGAGATTGGATTAGCTTTGCACGAGATGAAGTATATCTCTCACCTGCCAATGGGGGATATCCCCTATAAAGAGTTTGTCCCGACAAACTAGGAGTTGGACAAACTGCGCCAGGAGAATGTTGATATGGTAGCTGTCTTTGAAGAACTCCTTTGCCACTACAAGATTTGCTCTCTATATTACAAGAGTGGCACAGCCGGCACCTACTACTCCACCAAATGGTTGTCGTATCTTTTCCTCAATCATATCATTGAGAAGAAGACCAAAGAGCATGAAAACTGCAATCCCAACTTCTTCAGACCACTTAGCAATAGCGAAGTGATAGAGCTGATGGAGACGCACGGTGATATGGATATCAAGATTGAGGATGATCTTCAATATCCTCCTTTTAAGAAAGACGACATCATTGAAAGCTACATGAGGATGGGCTACAGGACGATGTCGAAGGAAGCCCAGCTGGCGGGTTTCCTCACTTACTGGCTTCGACGATACGTCGTTCCTGGAGCCAGTGCAGTCGACCGCTTCCATCGTGACGTACAATTTGCTACTGTCCGTCTAGTTTTCAGCTACCGGATGGATCTGCTGTCAGCAATGACATGCAGGATGAACACCGGCCTCCGCCTTTTCGTTGATTCGATGATTCGAGGAAAAGGTAAGAAAGGAAGTTTTTCTCGGCTGGAACTGCCGTACTCTTATCTGTTTGGATGGCTGCTTTTGCACCATCCTTCTTTGATGAATCCTAACATTGGGGCAGTTGGCGGTAGCTTTTTAAGAAGATTTTCTGGATGTAAGTGGATCTACACCACTTTGAGAGACTGCCAGCGAACTCTGAATCTCGACAAGGGATGAGACTTTTATTATATTCCCCCTCCAGTTGGCTATGAGCATATGTTAACTAACCTCGTCGACTCTATGAGGATGCAGCCTTTGGGCCATACAGCTTTCGACTGGTTGAGGACAATTCGGCCATCGTACTTGGTGTATCGGTTCGAAGATGAATGTTATCTCGAGCCTTATCTCCCCAGCCGATTTGCACGCCAATTCAGTTATAACCAATTTCATGTAGGTAATGCTATAACATGCCTACAGGGAAAAGGTTTTTTAATTGATGGAGCCCGAGCTTGGGCATATTATAATACCCGTGACACAAGGACGACATTCTCGATGCCGACAAGAAGAGATCGTGGCCCTCGCATGCTGTATACTTACTCAATCTTTTACACATCAGCAAATACTTTTGCTGAGAACTTCAATCTAGCAGACAGCTTTGCGACGACCACTCGATTTAAGAAAGGAGCACCTGTTATATTACTTCCTGGAAATGACGAAGAGCACGAGCCAGCTGATGTACCTTTAGAAGCTTCGAGGAAAGCCAACTTTCCCGAAGAAGTCTACGAGCCGCTACGTGTCTCTCTGAAATTTATAAGATCTCCGATCAAGGAGAGAAAAAGAAAGGCAGAAGAAACATCTTCTCCTGTCTTAAAGAAGAAGACCGTCGTGGACTCTTCAGAAAGAGTCACCACTCGTTCACAATCTCGGCAACAGGCCGAGTTGGTTCATAGAGAAGATGCAACAACCCCTACTTCCATTCAAGGAAAAACACACGAAGCAGAAGTAGAGATCCCAGAAGAACCTCTATGCAGGACGAAATTAGCTTTCAAAAAGAAAGTAACCACTCCCCCGAGATCTGCTCATACATTGGCCTTGATCAGTGCTGTTGCCGGGGTTATGATGGCTTCTCCTACACCTGCTCCCGAGCCCAGGCAGAAAACTTCCAGTACAGAGAAATGAGACCAGGTTGCAGAGACAAGAGAGGAGACCGCAGAGATAAATGATGGGGCTGCAGAAGCAAGAGAAGCAACTGCAGCTCCAACCCCAATCAATGAGTCGAGATCATCTGTTGAAGTAGTACAATCTCCTACGCTTGCAACGAAAACTGCCCCTCTCCCAGCTACAGCAAGATCTCGTAGGGCTGAAAAGGATCGATTGATGATCGAGGCCCTGGAAGACTGTGACTTCGGCTTCAATGATGATATAGATCCAGCTGACGCAAGTGATAGCGAGAAGGCACGAGAAGAGGGTGCAAATGATGAAGAAACATCTACAGAGGATGACATCTGAATCTGGAATAGGATGCCGATGCCCATGCATCCCAAGAACAGAACATTGTTAATGACCTAGCACCGGAGGAAGCTTCTGTCACTGAACCAAGAGGTATTGGCTGATATTGATAATCTTCTTTTATAGGTCGAATGACTGACATCTTAACTTTCATTCCTGCAGAAACTCAACCTTCTCCAATTTCTCCAGTATGCACTGATATAGTACAAACAAAAGCGATAGCTAGCAGTAGCCGTCATTTATCGGGCGGCTCGAAAGCGGGAAGCAGTCAGGCAGTGATGTCTGAAGCTACTTCTGCGAGGCTGCATCCTATGTCAACAAATGACAATTTGGTCACTAAACCCAGCAATGGTAAGCTTACCCTTATTTTTAATCCTTTTTGATAATCGCTAATGACAGCAAACTGATGATGTTTATTTGATTTCGCAGAGGAACATCTGGGAGGGGCAACTAGCTCCACTATGGCTCCCTTGTCCAAAGAGACTTCAGCCCATGTTCCAGAAGCCGAACTTCCGCATTTACAGGTCTTTGCTGCCTCAACTTCTGTAGGAGTAGCTGCTATACCCAGTACAGCGGCTACCAATAAATTTATAGTTGGTTCCTTCACCAACCTCTTCTTCACTTCATTGGGACCCTTAGTATAAAGGGTAATAGAGAAAGAGAACGTTAGTTTCATCACTGTAACGCCCCAGTCCCAAAATACGTAGGATTAAAATGTAATCATGCCAGCTGTATACATACGAAGTATATAGACCCTCGTATATATACATAAGCTGTAAAATACAGTAACCAAGGTACTAAATCTCATCTACAAAGATAAATAATGATATAAAAGCGACTTTGAATTTGCCATGTATACAATCGTTGGACGGAGACAAATCTACTACCAACAAGTAAGGAAAAATACAAGAAAAATACAATGTGTTTGGCGGGCGAAGCGAAGACGATCAAAGCGCAATCATCCTCGGAGAATAGTGACAATCATGGCCACGACTAGAACACCTGTGAAAGACAAGAACACACACACCTGGCAAGATAATCAGGTCCTCAGAGGGACGTAACAAGATACAATAAACATGCCATATAAATACTGAATATAAAATACGCCCCAATCAAAGAAAGTGACAAGACACAAATAAGGTAAACTAACCGAACTAAAGTGAACATGCAGTTGAGAAACAATCCTTCGACACATGAGCCCAGGCTATAAATGGGATCTGGTATAGTCCCCACTTGGGCACCAGTGACCTAAGCGCATGACGTTCAAAAACGACAGTGGCCAACTTGAGAGGCTCAACATACCCGTATCTCCAGCGAAGCTTCCGGGTTATAAGGGAAGTGCAATCGAAGCCCATACGTCAGGTATTGTCCTCCCCACCCAAATGTCTCTACCAAGTCGCATCCACGACCATGTTTCTCTACTAACTGCTAAGTCTCCTAACATGCCTCTATTAGCAGTTAGTCCTAACACATGCACATGGGGGATCAGCCCACTCGCAAGAACCTCTACATGCTACTCATCTCACACATCCTCGTGGTACAACTGTGTTAAGGTATATGTAATACACTACAACGGTAGTCCCTTAACTCTAGGTCCATATGCAATCAAAGGATTAATAACAAAGTACATCTAATATCACTGAGCACGCAGTAAATCAAGAACTAGAAATAAATGAACAGTGACATGTAATAAAATGCAAACTAAAAATAAATAGTATAATGGCAAGGTATCTTGCCTGGTAACGGGCCTGGTGTGGTGAGATGTTGCGACACGTTCCGAGTTGTCCGAAAGCCATGGTCGATAGGTAGAGGCCTGAAGTTGCGAGGAATTAGGAGTAGGAACTAGTCATGATTAGTCATGATCATGGGTGATTGTTTGAGGAGAATTTTGTGGAGACAGATACTATTTTGAAAATATTTATAGACTTTGAAAATAGTTCGTATAAATACTTGTACATATCAAAATTTGTTTTGGGCTAAAGTCTAAGTTTATGTAAAATAATTTTAGGTTGGAAATCTATATTTCATAAAAATAATACTTTTAGGTAAATACAAAATAATCCTAGAAAATTTGGTAAGGCAAAAAAAACTAACTTTTGTTAAGAGTCATATTTTCACGAAAATAATTTACTAATTCTAATGGTATTACTTGTGAAAATACTAATTACACTAAGCCAGTTTTTAGAAATAATGATAATAAGAATAATAATAATAATAATAATAATAATAATATGAGTTATAATAATCATAATAATACTAATGGTAATATTAACAATAATAAATAATAATAATAACAATAATAATAAAACTAATAATAATAATAATGAATATTAATAAATAATAATAATATAGTATATAAGAGACAGCAGTGGAGCTGCTCTTTAAAGAAGGAAGAGAAAAAGAAATTGGGGCTTACATTGGGAAAGGCCCGAAGGGGCGGACGACCGGGACGGCGCGGCGGTGGCGTTGTGGGGCGGAGCGGCTGGACGCCGGTCGGAAAGGAGAGGGGCGTGGTGGATCGGGCGGACATGGCAGAAGGAGGCGGCCGGGACTGGAGGGAATCATCAGTGCGGCACCGGAGAACGGCGGATCGGGATGGCCGGAGCGGTGTGCCAGGGGCAGCGTCTCCAAGTCGACCGACGGCTACGGAAGGGCGGTGCGGCTCCGGACGCGGTGGCGGTCTGGATCCGAGGCAGAATCGGGCGGCCCACCCGCGACGAGGTGGCCGGAGGAGGAGTAGGCGGCTCCGACCAGTTGGGGCGCGCGGGTGAGGCGGGAGCCCACCGGCGGCAGGGCGGCAGGGACTCGGCTTGGCGGTTGACGCAGATTCTAGGGCGGGCGCAACGGCTCTGCTACGAGGGGATGCGACGGTGGTCCGGGAACGGCAATGGGAAGATGGAGTTGCGCGGCGGCGGACGTCCGGGTTGGCAACGTTAGGTTCCCCCTTCTTCCTCTTTTACGAGTGTTGGTGGTGGTGTTTTGGCCGGGAGTGCGGCAGAGTTGTCAGATTATGGTGGCGAGGAGATGGTGTGAGAGCAGGAGGGTGGTGGTGGCGAGGGCCGTAGGGGTGGCTGTGGAGAGAGATGTTTGGCGATGGTAGAGCGATGGCGACGGGGCGAGGAAGATAGTGTTAGGTTTGTCGGTATGGGGAGTCAGTAAACGTGTCCTGCAAGACACGGGACGAGTCGGTATCCGGAGATGCCGGACACGGAAGAAGAATATATTTGTATTGGTGGGGATTATAGTGGATGGGAGGCACGGACACGATGCACAAAGGGGTAGAAATTTTGGTTGAGAATTTTGGAGGAGTACCTCTCCTTTTATAGGAGGTGGGAATACCCAGTTGGATAGGGATTGGAAGAATTTAAATTCTCCCTAGATAAATCATCAGTTAATTTAAATAGATTTAAAATAACTCAATCCAAATCAAATCAAATCTAGATAAATTCTATCCTTAATTTAAACTATATTTAAATAAAGTCAATAAAATCTTTTCCAATTTATTTTACCATATTTAATCAAATATTAAAATTAACAAAATCCCAAATATTATTTTCATAATTAAATAAATATGGTAATAATTAATTTCAAAAATCACGATAAATACTTAAATATTAAATCATAAACTAGGCTTTATAAATAACAAAATTTATTGATAAGCAAATTTTACATTTCGCAAAATATTAAACGATAATTTTTAAATCACAATTGATTTGTAAACGACGAATAAAATAACCTTTTTATACAAAAATAAAAATATTTATAAAATTTATAATAAAAATATTTTTCTAACATATGTACCTCGACACATATTCGCACTCGTCGAGAAATTACGAACGCAATCTCGCACGTTACGTAAATTCAATAATGAGAACTCGTATGCGACATGCAGATACGAAATACAAAATGAATACAAAATAAAATAAAAAAAATTTGTAGTAGAAATTTAGGGAGTTTACATCCTACCCAACTTAAAAGAATTTCGTCCTCGAAATTTAGGAAAAATTAGGATAGGTAGGGTGAAGGAGATAGAAGCAGTATAATCGATAAAAATTTGATTCATATTGAACAAAAAGGCAATCGATTGTTTGTTGAGAATGAAACGACATTTCAATGGCAATATGTCATTTGATCGAAATTTTTTTTCCGATTGTTTTAAATTTCGATCATGACAATCAATCATTGACTAAGCTCGATCAACCTTAACATTAACCTAAAAAAAAGCAACCTCATAAGTAGGTAATAAACTCCTTAATCCTTGATATCGTCAATATTCATGTAATCTCTCTTATCATAAATTGTTCTTTCCAAAAATTAACTTTCGTACCACGTTCCTTTAAAATTTTAACAAAACAATTTTCGATCATAATTGTACTCTAAATTCCTCTATCTCGTCCTAGAATTTCAATAGTCTCAAATTTTGAATCCATAAATCTCCCTTATACTAGCTCACTTATATATATCTTCCCAAGTTTTAATTTCCTCTAAAATTAAAAATTTCAAACTTTCAACCAATTTGGCCCAAGTAGAAATTGAAAATCTTTTTATTGGTCAATGCGCCATGCAACCATAGGTGGCAAAATAAAATTTCGTCTTTAATGTTCGATAATTCTCGAAAACTAACAGTATACCTTCAATCTTCTACTTTAATTGAAAGCTTCCTAAAATATTTATTAGTCTCTCTCAAAAATTTGAATTCAACAATCTCAGTTTCCTGATGGTAGAAATGAAACTCATCTTAACTTCTTATTCATGATTATTTTAGAACTTTAATCAAAATATAAAGGTTTCTTTCTTCAACAATTGGTTATCCTTGAAAAATAATATCATCATAGCGTCAACATTGTCTTTATCAAAAATTTGCATCCATAATTTTATATATCTATTTGGTTCTTAAACCATCAACACTTTAGAAGATTTTCCACTTGATTATATAGTTACCTTAAAACAAAATTTGAAATTCGCGAAGTCTATTTATCCTCGAGTGTTTCATCATAACATAATATATCCTCCCTTACTTCATTGATTCGGATTTATCGCACACTTATTTATGTCCCATCTATACCTCGTAATCTTGTAATTATCTCAATCTACTACATTATTTATCCATGCTGTGGGTTTCTCCAATCTAACCTCTACTAACCAAAGATTGGCATGATCAAATTTTATTTCGCATAAGGGAATCAAACAAGGAACAAGGTAGCATAAACTATCGAGGAATCGTAGTGAAATATAAGTAAGCAATTAAATCGGAAGGGAGGAAAGTAAGTTTTGCTAATATTGCATGAAGAGTAAAAGGTGTTATGGGTCTAAGTATATCAAGATAATACAAGAAAATAAATTGACAAGGGTTAAGAAGGCAAGATAAAAAGTTAAGCATTTAATAGATCACCATCACATATTAGGTCGAAAAATTTGAGTCGAGGTGGAGTCCATATCGTTACCATGGTAAGGGTTATGGTCGAGTCTTTATGACCCGAAAGTCGTTTCATAAAAATAATGTACAAGGGGAAGTGTTTTAGTAGAATATGATATACCTACATGAAGGTGAGCTCGTCTAGGTCTTGCATGTGAAATTTGTTCGGAGAAAAAGTCTAGTATTGTGCTCCAAATATCAAAGTCACGATAGGGAACGCCGAATGATCAAAATAGAAAGTGGGCTTTCATAAGGTACTAATTAATGCACAAAAATGAAGGTTAAAGCACGAACAAAGATAATTAGGAAATCTCGTCGATCAAGTTAAGAATAGTTAGAGACACAGTTTCTAGAGGAAAGATAGTCTCATAGATAAGGGTATGGTCAAGGGAATGATTCCAATCATTTCTAAGTTTCAAAACAATTAGAGGGTCACGAATAAGGATCTAGATTTGAGGGAAGGTCGAGTAAGTTAAAGATATGTTCATCGGTTTGGTCGATGACTAACTTGAGTATATGCAATATCATAATCATAGGTGGTATGACAATCTAATGTGGAATACTTCTATCTCACTAGGGTGACCTTACTTGCTTCTTGGTCTTCTACCAATATATGATCTAATCTAAAATTTCAAGTTCCTCAAAATTTTCTCAATAAAATTTCCAAGATACTTTGCCAAAATTTCAATTATCTTAGACTGTAAACTTTAATCAAAATTTTAAATCTCTAGTCAATCTCGAAACAACCCTCGTAATTCGCAAATCGAATAAATAAATTCATCATTTTTTTTCCAAACCTTAAACTCATCATTTAATGAGTTTATCAACCGAATTTCATACTACAAAATGGAACATTTAAATAACTCCCGAATTTAATCATATATCCTTCAAATGTGTATATCTAGCTTCCAATAAGCCACAACTACTCTTCAAAAGTAATTCTTTTTTTTCACCAAAATTTTAAATATCCATAATCAAGGCTTTTAAAATCAAAATCTAAGTAATTTTATAATTCATAGATCATATGAGCAAATTTTAAATATTTAAGCTTTCCTTCAAAGTCAATTTTATATCTTCCAAAATATTTCAAACAAAAATTTTACCATTATCTCTTCAAGCTCAAAATTAAATACTTATAATTCGTCAATCTTAGAATCAATTTAAAACCTCAAGCTCTCTAAATAACCGTAATCATAAACCCTTCATATTCTCTAGTCGTTTACAAAATCATAACTTATAATTTAAAATACTTTAATAAATTCGAGATAAACTTTAACATATTAAATCCAAACTTGAACTTAATCGTAAATCACGTGTCACAATTTAAAGATGTTTTCTAAATCGGTTTCATATCCCAATAAATTATAAACTATTTCATAATTTCCAAAAATTATAAATCATAAATTTGTTTTCTCGATCTAGCTATTCTCTTGTGTATACAACCATGTAATAGCAAAATAAAATTCCAACTATCCTTTGGAGGCGGTAATACGCTACTACCCAACTTGAAATTAACTAATCCTAAAAATCATATTTCTAGGAAAATAAATGCCTTTATAGCTCAAATAAAATCTCCATGCATATTAATTGTCAATGCAATCCATCTAGCCATGTGTTTAACCTATGGCATATACTAGTGTAGTCATCTTACTAAACACGAAACTAAGAATTTACGGTAGAAGGAGTCAAGCAAGATGCAAATCAAGAAGGTCGAACGAGAGTTCAGAATTTGAAGTCAAGAAAGGATGTCAAGTAGGTGGATGAGATTCTAAACTCTAATCCTATATTGCAGGTCCGTTTGGTTCAATCATGTAACCGAAACGGCAAACTAGACCTGCATGGGCCACCACAAAAACATGTAACGCCCCAGTCCCAAAATATGTAGGACTAAAACGTAATCATGCCAGTTGTATACATACGAAGTATATAGACCCTCGTATATATACATAAGCTGTAAAATGCAGTAACCAAGGTACTAAATCTCATCCACAAAGATAAATAATGATATAAAAGCGACTTTGAATTTGCCATGTATACAATCATTGGGCGGAGACAAATCCACTACCAACAAGTAAAGAAAAATACAAGGAAAATACAATGTGTTTGACGGGCGAAGCGAAGACGATCAAAGCACAATCATCCTCGGAGAATAGTGGCAATCATGGCCACGACTAGAACACCTGCGAAAGACAAGAACACACACACCTGGCGAGATAACCAGGTCCTCAGAGGGACGTAACAAGATACAATAAACATGCCATATAAATACTGAATATAAAATACGCCACAATCAAAGAAAGTGACAAGACACAAATAAGGTAAACTAACCGAACTAAAGTGAACATGCAGTTGAGAAACAATCCTTCGACGCATGAGCCCAGGCTGTAAATGGGATCTGGTATAGTCCCCACTTGGACACCAGTAACCTAAGCGCATGACGTTCAAAAACGACAGTGGCCAACCTGAGAGGCTTATCATACCCGTATCTCCAGCGGAGCTTCCGGGTTACAAGGAAAGTACAATCGAAGCCCATACGTCAGGTATTGTCCTCCCCACCCAAATGTCTCTACTAAGTCGCATCTACGACCATGTTTCTCTACCAACTGCTAAGTCTCCTAACATGCCTCTATTAGCAGTTAGTCATAACGCATGCACATGGGGGATCAGCCCACTCGCAAGAACCTCTACATGCTACTCATCTCATACATCCTCATGGTACAACTGTGTTAAGGTATATGCAATACACTACAACGGTAGTCCCTTAACTCTAGGTCCATATGCAATCAAAGGATAAATAACAAAGTACATCTAATATCACTGAGCACGCAGTAAATCAAGAACTAGAAATAAATGAACAGTGACATGTAATAAAATGCAAACTAAAAATAAATAGTATAATAGCAAGGTATCTTGCCTGGTAACGGGCCTGGTGTGGTGCGATGTTGCGACATGTTCTGAGTTGTCCGATAGCCATGGTCGATAGGTAGAGGCCTGAAGTTGCAAAGAATTAGGAGTAGGAACTAGTTATGATTAGTCACGATCATGGGTGATTGTTTGAGAAGAATTTTGTGGAGACAGATACTATTTTGAAAATATTTATAGACTTCGAAAATAGTTCGTATAAATACTTGTACATATCAAAATTCGTTTTGGGCTAAAGACTAAGTTTATGTAAAATAATTTTAGGTTGGAAATCTATATTTCATAAAAATAATACTTTTAGGTAAATACAAAATAATCCTAGAAAATTTGGTAAGGCAAAAAAACTAACTTTTGTTAAGAGTCACATTTTCACGAAAATAATTTACTAATTCTAATGGTATTACTTGTGAAAATACTAATTACTCTAAGCCAGTTTTTAGAAATAATGATAATAAGAATAATAATAATAATAATAATAATAATAATAATAATAATAATATGAGTTATAATAATCATAATAATACTAATGGTAATATTAACAATAATAAATAATAATAATAACAATAATAATAAAACTAATAATAATAATAATGAATATTAATAAATAATGATAAATAATAATAATATAGTATATAAGAGACAGCAGTGGAGCTGCTCTTTAAAGAAGGAAGAGAAAAAGAAATTGGGGCTTACATTGGGGAAGGCCCGAAGGGGCGGACGACCTGGACGGCGCGACGGTGGCGCTGTGGGGTGGAGCGGCTGGACGCCGGTCGGAAAGGAGAGCGGCACGATGGATCGGGCGGACATGGCGGAAGGAGGCGGCCGGGACTGGTGGGAATCATCGGTACGGCGCCGGAGAACGGCGGATCGGGATGGCCGGAGCGGTGTGCCAGGGGCGGCGTCTCCAAGTCGGCCGACGGCTACGGGAGGGCGACGCAGCTCCGGACGCGGTGGCGGTCTGGATCCGAGGCGGAATCGGGCGGCCCACCCGCGATGAGGTGGCCGGAGGAGGAGTAGGCGGTTCCGACCAGTTGGGGCGCACGGGTGAGGCGGGAGCCCACCGGCGGCAGGGCGGCAGGGTCTCTTCTTGGCGATTGACGCAGATTCCAGGGCGGGCACAACGGCTCTGCTACGAGGGGATGCGACGGTGGTCCGGGAACGGCAAAGGGAAGATGGAGTTGCGCCGCGACGGACATCTGGGTTGGCAAGGTTAGGTTCCCCCTTCTTCCTCTTTTACGAGTGTTGGTGGTAGTGTTTTGGCCGGGAGTGCGGCAGAGTTGTCGGATTATGGTGGCGAGGAGATGGTGTGAGAGCAGGAGGGTGGTGGTGGTGAGGGCCGTAGTGGTGGCTGTGGAGAGAGATGTTTGGCGATGATAGAGCGATGGCGACGGGGCGAGGGAGATATTGTTAGGTTTGTCGGTATGGAGAGTCAGTAAACGTGTCCTGAGATACACGGGACGAGTCGATGTCCGGAGATGTCGGACACGGAAGAAGAATGTATTTGTATTGGTGGGGATTATAGTGGATGGGAGGCACGGACACGATGCACAAAGGGGTAGAAATTTTGGTTGAGAATTTTGGAGGAGTACCTCTCCTTTTATAGGAGGTGGGAATACGCAGTTGGATAGGAATTGGAAGAATTTAAATTCTCCATAGATAAATCATCAGTTAATTTAAATTAATTTAAAATAACTCAATCCAAATCAAATCAAATCTAGATAAATTCTATCCTTAATTTAAACTATATTTAAATAAAAATAAAATCTTTTTCAATTTATTTTACCATATTTAATCAAATATTAAAATTAACAAAATCCCAAATATTATTTTCATAATTAAATAAATATGGTAATAAATAATTTCAAAAATCACGATAAATACTTAAATATTAAATCATAAACTAGGCTTTATAAATAACAAAATTTATTATTAAGCAAATTTTACATTTCGCAAAATATTAAACCATAATTTTTAAATCACAATTGATTTGTAAATGACGAATAAAATAACCTTTTTATACAAAAATAAAAATATTTATAAAATTTATAATAAAAATATTTTTCTAACATATGTACCTCGACACATATTCGCACTCGTCGAGAAATTACGTACGCAATCTCGCACGTTACGTAAATTCAATAATAAGAACTCGTATGCGACATGCAGATATGAAATACAAAATGAATACAAAATAAAATTAAAAAAATTTTGTAGTAGAAATTTAGGGGGTTTACAATCACTGTCAGAAGTCCAACTACTTATCTGATCGGCGCTATCCGAAGTCAGGGTTATAAAGCTCAAGCTGTCTATCTTGAACATATACTGGATGAGCTGGAGGAATCAATTAAGATTTACAAAGATCTTAATCGGGGGGAGGTAGACCCCTGGTGAATGCTGAGTTTGAAAGGATGACTCGAGAAGCCGAAGTTACGAAAGCTGATTTCAAGATTTTCTTGGATACTTTCGTTACAAAGTCTTCAGAGTATGACTCCCAGATGGAGATATTAGCGTCTGCTGCTGGGGAGAAAGAAAAGAAGGTTGTTGAACTGAATGCAGAGTTTGCTCGACTTCAGGAAGAGTTGAGAATTGTTCAACTTTCTCTTGAGGAAGAGACTTCACAGCATCAGGCTGTAGTCCCGCAACTAGACATTCTGACCCATGAGAAGAATGAGTTCGTCACTTCTCATCAAGATGAAATCGCTTGCCGGCTAGTGACCTTACCGACATTTGACGATAAATTCGTAATGGAGGAAGCTAGAAAGTGGGTGCTAGATTCTCGTGAAGAACGACTTCAAACTTTGAAGCAGCAAATAGCTAGTCTAATAACCCCACTGATTGAGTGAAAGAAAATCTTTTGTACTTTCTCCTTTGTTATATGTCTTTTTGTAATACCTTTTATTTTGATCAATGAAAAGATATTATTTTTGTGGCTCTATTATTTATTGCATATCCCATTACGGATATAAATAATAGCGATAGAAAATATATTCAGAGGTTCAGGACATAATATATTTCTTGCTTTAGAAAATAATTATATTCATTATATCTGCTCAGAGGTAATGTGGACATGGCAGAATATAATTTATTGAATATCATTACTTCAGTAGACAATTTAATCAGAGGTAATAAATACGTGACAAGTCGCTGATGTGGAGGAACGGATGAACCGTTAAAATGTATGAACGAAAATGAATCGTCGGGATGAACGGATGAACCGTCAAAATGAACGAAAATGAATCGTCGGGATGAATGGATGAACTGTCAAAATGTATGAACGAAAATGAATCATCGGGATGAACGGATGAACCGTCAAAATATCATGAATGGATGAACCGTCGAATTAATGGAATGAATGTTGCGAAGAACGCGTCGCTTCGATGTTTCAAGAATCTCTGCCTATAAATAGAACAGAAATTTAGATGGGATGATCACTTTTACTTTTCAACATAAAAAATGTCATCTGAATATGCATCCAAGAAGGCTGAGATTGTCCCAAAGGTTGAAGAAATCACGGAGGAACGTCCAGTCGAACCAAACCATCCAAAGCAGACGGAAGCGGGCGAAGGTTCGTCTGCACCCAAGCCACCAAGGGACATCTTGGACTTCCTGGTTGACCCAGGGGAGATCGAAGAAGAAGAGGCCATGAGAATGGCTGCTTGCACATTTCTAGTAAAATCGGGCAAGGATGTTCTCGGCTCTTTTGCCGACTACATTTTTGAAAAGGACGGTAGTGGTCCTCGTCCTGTCTTTAAGAAGGATGATAGTGATTCTCATCCTTGATATTATGTAACATCGTTTATGATAAAATAAAATCAAACTTTATTTATGAACTGTCTGATCATATTTACAAGAAATCCTTTTTATATTCATACATAATATATTTTAAGGAACTTTCCATTGATGGGCATCATTGCAACTTGACCATCTAGCTCTGTGAGTTGATAAGCTCCATTTGAGAAGACTTTACTCACAATATAAGGCCCTTCCCATTTTTATCGAACTTGCCTTTGCTCATGTGAGTCATAGTCATGGGACGTCTGACTGTAAGAACGAGTTCTTCTTTCTGAAAGGCTCTGACTTTAACTTTGCGGTTGAAAGTCTTCGAGATACGGGCTTGATATAACTCTATGTGTTGTTGAGTCAATAGTCGCTTCTCGTCGAGTGCCTCCAGTTCTTGAAGTCAAAGAAGATCATTGTTCTCTGTCGTCAACTCATTGGCGATAGCAATCCTTAGAGATAGAATTTGAAGTTCCAGGGGAAGAACTGCTTCACAACCGTATACCAGAGAGAAAGGTGTACAGCCTGTGGGGTTACGGACCGTAGTGCGGTAGGCCCATAGACATTCTCCAAGCTTTTCACTCCAATTTTGTTTGTTAGTAGACACAAACTTCTTTAGGAGCTTGATAATAGTCTTGTTGAAGGCTTCAGCCAAGCCATTAGCAGCAGGGTTGTAAGCTGTCGACGTGATATTGTCGATCCGATGATCATCACAGAACCTTATAAACTTTTGACTGATGAACTGAGGTCCATTGTTATGAATGATTCGTCGAGGTACACCAAATCTGTAGATGATATGATGTTTGACAAAGTTGATAACACTACTGGTTTTGACTTCAGCCAAAGGTATAGCTTCGGCCCACTTGGAGAAGTAATCTGTTATAGCTAGTATAAACCGATGTCCTTTAGAAGAAGGAGGATTGATAGGACCTATAATATCCATGCCCCAAGCTTCAAAAGGCTAGGAAGCAGCAGTCGGATGAAGAAATTTCGACGGTTGATGGATGAAATCTGTATAGATTTGACAGGCTCGACATTTCCTTGCATATTCGATAGCATCGGATACCATAGAGGGCCAATAATAACCCATTCGTCGGATACGATCTTGTAGTTTAGGGACGAATTGATGTGCTCCGTAAACACCATTATGAGCTTCACGCAATACTTGCTTTGCTTTATCACCAGCAAGACAGCACAAGAGTAGGCCGTCATAAGTCAGTCGATAGAGAGTTTTGGTAGTCTGATTGTAGTAGAAACGAAGAGATCGTCGACGAATACTCGTAGCCTCCTTAGGATCTTCAGGAAGTATGTCATGAACTACAAAGTCAATAAAAGGAGCTCTCCAATCTTCATTGATAACATTGACTTCGGCGAGGTTAATGTACTCAATGTTGCGATTATTTTCGATACAGAACAACTCTCTATTGGAAACAACAACCACTTGTTGTCTCTTGACGGGAATGGCTAAGACTGCTGCGAGATTAGCTAAAGCATCTGCCTCAGTATTACAAGCTCGTCGAACATATTCAATAAAGAAAGCTTTAAATGATGTCGTCATGTAAATTGCCGCTTCATGATAGGGTACTAGATCTTTATGGCGGACTTCGTATGTTCCTCTAACCTGATTGACAACCAGTTTAGAATCGTCGTAGACTTTAAGATATTCGACCTCCAATTATTTAGCTAACTGGAGTCCGATAAGCAGGGCATTGTATTCAACCACATTGTTAGAGCATGGCTGATCTAAGGAATAGGCTCTTTGAATAGCTAATCCTTCTGGAGAGACTAGAATAATTCCAACTCCTGCGACAATGGTCCCATTGGGCCCGATCCGGGATGCTCCATCAAAGAACAGACGCCAGGTAGGAAACTCTTCAGAGATCATGTTTGATTCCAATGTTTCGTCTGGAATTTCATCATAAAGCTTAGATGTTTCCGGAACAGGATGAGCTGCTAAAAAATCAGCCAGTACTTGACCTTTAACAGACTTTTGCGGAACATAAACCATGTCGTATTGGGCTAGCAGAATGGCCCATGTAGCCAGTTGAGAATTGAGTATGCTAGGCTTCTTCATCAGTACCCGAAGAGGATTAACTCGGAAAATGACGTGAATGGTTTGGCCAATGATATAATGTCGAGTCTTTTGAACAGCAAACATAAGAGCTAAGCATTCTTTCTCAACCGGACTATAACGGTGTTCAGCACCAATTATAGTACGACTAAGATAGTAGATGGCTTGTTCATGGCCTTCTTTGTTCTTCTGGGTAAGTAAAGCACCCAATAAATGATCTATAGTACGGACATACATTAAGAATGGTATGCCTGAGATTGGTGGCACCAAGACTGGTGGGTTCATGAGATATTGCTTTATATCATCAAATGCTCGTTGGCATTCTTCATTCTAAATGAAATATACACCCTTCTTCATTAACTGGGTAAATGGTTTGCAGCGTCCAGAAAGATTTGAGATGAATCTCCTGATGTATGCAAGTCGACCTTGGAATCCTCGTAGCTCTTTCAGATTGCATGGAGGACGCATCTCTTGAATGGCTTTGATCTTCTCGGGATCCACGTGTATACCCTTAGAGGTAATGACGAAGTCGAGAAATTTACCACTAGAGACACCCAAGAATAACTTGGTGGGATTCATTTTAAGTTGATGTTGGCGCATTAGATTGAAGATAGTTCTTAAATCTTGGATATGATCTTCCTTTAGACGACTCTTGACAGCAATATCGTCAACATAGCATTCGACAGTCTTACGTAGATGATCTCGAAAGATGGTACTCATAGCTCATTGGTAAGTGGTACCAGCATTTTTGAGACCAAATGGCATCACTGTGTAGCAGTAGACTCCGCGAGGAGTACGAAAAGAAGTGTATTTTTCATCTTCAGGATTCATCCGAATCTGATTGTATCCGGAGAATCCATCCATGAAGGATATCCTTTCGAACCCACAAGTATTGTCGATCATGACATCTGTAATAGAGAGAGGAAACTCATCTTTTGGACAGGCTTCATTAAGATCCCGGAAGTCAATACAAACTCAAACTTTGCCAGTTTTCTTCAAGATTGGGACAACGTTGGCTACCCAATTTGGATGTTATTCTTCTCGAATAAAGCCACAAGCTATAAGCTTTTTGACTTCATCATCAATTGTGTCCATCATTTCTGGCTTGAATCACCTTTGCTGCTGTTTGACTGGCTTTACATTAGGCAAAATATTCAGTTTATGAGTGGCAGTTTTGGGATCTAAACCTGGCATATTTTCATAACTCCAATCAAAGACATAAATGTATTCTCGAATAAGAAGAATTAATTCTCGTTTATCCGCCTCTGGAAGGTTCTTGCTGATGAATATCGGACGAGGTGACCCGTCTTCTCCCACATCAATTTGGACCAATTGATCTTCGGTAGGAGGTTCTCGTTGTTCGAATCGGAGTTCCCATTGGGTATCCATTCGTCGAGCCCAAGGATCTATTTCAAGATTTTCTTCGATATCTTCGTCATAACCTTCTGAAAGTTCAGCGGAGACCATATTAGAAGATACAATCAATCGATGAATTTGGCCGATACTGGTGTTAGAATCCCAAGATCTGGAATCAGAAGAGTTAGAGCGCTCCTCACTATTAGACTCGGAGGCTGTTGGAGATAAAACCGGAGATGAAGTATATCCGAGACCTCTTTTCGTCCTGCTATAATACATCTCTGACTTTCCTTTCTGAATGACCGTTCGGATAGGAGTTCGTCTACCCTTACCATAATTGAGGCCATTCTTGAAGTCATAACCCATCTTTTGGATGATATCCTTTGATTGTTGAATATAACGACGAAGTTGGAGACGTCCCATATCGTTATTTTTGCTATCATCTGTATAGCTGAATTTTTGTTCTGGCCCTTTATTAAAAAGTATTGGACTCTCGCCTCTCCTTCGAGAAGGGACAACAAAATATGAGTCATCTGGATGTTCAAATAATACTTCCGTCTGAAGGGATTGTACGACTCCTATTTTAAATGACTGAAAGCTGTCTAGCATATCCAAATAGCACTTAGTATGATAAATGACATCAGTATACTGGAAAGTAGATACTTTTTCATTGATTTGTACATCCATATTTACAATAGGACCTTTAGCCTTAGCCGGCTTGGTCAGATCGATTACAAGAGGAGGAGAAGAAGAGCGAGGAGGATTAGACTTGTTGTGATGGAGGTCGATAACAAGCGGCTCAGAAGAGGTGAGCTCCCTTTGATCTTTGTTACGACGGAGATCGATAACAAGCGGCTCAGAAAAGATGAGCTTCTTTTGATCTTTGTTACGACGGAGGTCGATAACCAATGGCTCAGAAGAGGTGAGCTCCCTTTGATCTTGACTATCACCAGTCGATTGCTTCTGGGCTGGCAGATGAATAGCTAGTGGTTTGGAGGATTGAGGATGAGAGACACGCCCTTTGATAGGTATGACAAGAGTGTCACTGGGCACTGCTTCCTGTTCTTCTTCACCATCTATGGCTAATACCACCTTCATAAACTCTTCTTTGTACATGCGAGCGTCGTTGCAATATGCTTCAACACCTTTAAACGGGTAGAGATCCGCAACTTCTTTTTGGACTTCTCCATTGTCGTCAACATATTTGAAATATTGATAGAGAGTAGAAGGAACAATGTTGTGTTCATGCAGAAATGGTCTCCCCAGAAGAGCATTGTAGGAACAGCCATGGTTGTCTATAATATAGAAGATCACCTTCGTGCGAAGATTACTGATTTGGAGTTTTAGGCGTATCTTGCCTAAAGGTTCGCTTCTTCCCTGATTAAATCCCAGAATGGTGGTGATAGTGCTGGAGAGGCTATACACTGGAATCTTCAGAGCATCCAATATTGTCTTAGGCATGATGCTGAGTGCTGACCTGGATCTATCTGAATACGATCGACCTTCATGGAATCGACATATCCTGTGAAGTAAAGAGGACGGTCATGTCGATTGTCTTCCATTAACATGTCATCTTGTGTGAAGGTAATATTTGGAATTAATTCCAGCACACTGTGACAATGGAGACAAAAGACAGGTTCTGCCTCAGGTTTCTTAAGAAGAGTTAGGCAAGTGTCTGCCTGCATCAAAGCCTCACTCAGTATTTCTCGAGTCTCTTTAGAGAGACGTAAGAGCTCGAAGATGGACAGCCTAGCCGGTGTGTTGGCCAGTTGAGCCAATATGTTAAAGTTATATGGCTTTTCAAGTCCAGAGGGGGATGACTTCTTCAAAACTTTGTCGAAACGGACTTGTTGTTTGCCTTTGTCGGCTGCTGCCGGTCTAGGAGGAATGGGTTCTACAACCGGTGAGGATGCAGAAGGGATGTCCTCAGTAGAGACAGGTTGCACTGGTGCAGACTCAGAAGAAGAAGCAGGGTTTTCTTGAGTTTCGGGAATTTTCCGTAAATAGGCTTTCCCTGACCTGGTGTCCAGCAGGATTTCCTCTTCAACTATGGAGTCAAAAGATACCATATTGCAGATCTTTGTTCTACCCTTAAAGCGGTTTTTTTCCTTAAATGAAAAAGGAGCCTCGAAGTCTGCAACAAGATCAGGGTAGATCCACATAATCTCACCGTTATCAAGGAATAAGGGGACGAGACCTTCACTCCATGGAGGAGGGAGATCCTCGATCTTAAGAGTAGCCTTGGGGATAGGAATGACACCATGCTGTACCATCTGTGGCAGAAAGTTACCGAACTGTACTAAGACCATGTTCGCGGTAACAGTCTTCTCATCTTGCTGGAGAGTGATGACACCGACGTTGACTAGCTCTTGACTCTTGCCTTTGAGCACATAGCATGCCCGAGTAGGATGTCCTATGAACCTGTGATAAATACAGTACTTAGGATGGTCAGTCTTATCGACTTCATCAGGCTTCTTTGGATCAGAAAGTTGCAATTTATTGCTCTTCAGCAGACAGTCGAAGATGCTCGCTGTATTATTTTCATCAAAGGAATACTCTACTTTTGGGTGAGGTTCCTTTGGTGGAGGTGCAGAAGGAGTAGAGGTAGACATGGGTTGAGCCACGTTAATAGCCAAGGATTTCTTGTTCTTGAGATTGATATTCAAGGTTTCTTTGTTCTTGCGGTTGTTCAGGCGATTACCGCCACCGGATGCAGAAGATTCATCTCGATCAGGGTTAAACATATGTACCCCCAACTGCTTGAATTTTTTGACACTCACCTCAGCTGCTTTAGTGTTGACAATGAATGACGGCCAGTCCTAGAACTGTGTTGATCCTGTCCACATGCTAATGATAGGCAACAGGTTTGATTTACTAGTGTCTATCATTATAACCGATGTGGTTCCGGGAGGCATTTTAAGTGCTTCTCGGCGGAATCGTTCAATGAAACTCTCAATAGTTTCATTATGTCTTTGCTTGATCTTATTGAGGACAGATATAGTCATATCGTTGATACCCTCGTAGAAGCATTCCAGGAATATTTGCTTGAGTCTGGCAAATGAAGTGATAGAGCCATCAGGCAGGCTGCGGTACCAGTCATATGTCGTATCGGCTAAGCAACCGACAAAAACTCTAATAAAAAGAGCATCACTTGGCTGGAGCTGGACAGTCATTATCTCAAAGTGGTTATTGAACTGACTCGGAGAAGTGCTACCGTCAAACAACGTGATCGTAGGAATCTTGTACTTTGGAGGGAATGGGACTTCCTTCCATTCAACCGGATAAGGTTGTTTGATTCCCAGCCTCTGCAGACCGTCTTTCTCTTTGAAGGCCTCGAACTGAGTTCTTAGAAGTTTTATAGCCTCATTAGCATCTCCCGAGGATGGAAGAGTAATGGGCTGGCTTACCGTATTAGGAGGAGGAACAACATGGTAAGCACTACCCCCAGCCCCTGAATGACTAGGTGTAACTTGAATAGGTATTGAGGCTACAGGAGGGGACGGTACCCCCAGACCTGCATTGACAGGCACCGACGATGCTATAACCTCAGGATTTGCAGCAGGTGCGGTCGGTGGTACTGTATGTTGGACCATAATGATAGAATGCATACTTGCGACCATTTCAGCCATGGTCTTCAGCTTATCCTCCAGTGCAGCTATTCGTTGTTCTTGATTTGCCGAACTAGAAGCATCTGGATCTTCAGTGACAACGTAGGCTGACACTTCTCTGGGTACAGTAGAAGACACCGTCTGTTCAGAACTTTCGTTGTATGCATCATAATCAGAGAAAGAATCATCTCCTGAATAAGAAATAGGGAGATGACCAGAAGGATCTTGGAGAAGATTTTTATGCCCGATTGCGTCTCGACTTCGGGATCGGGTGTGTCAAAATACTCATTCAGATGATTCTTGGAGTAAATCTAAGTACCGCTGGCTGCGCCTGCGAGGCTTGCCGTGTTTGGAGCACTTTCTACCCCCAGTATCTCGAGAAGCCATATTGATGGACGCATACAGCACTTCGTCTTCGTCTTCTGACATTGGTTCAGAAGTTGCAAAATTTAGATGATCGAAGATAGATCATTTTGTTGTCTGGCAACAGCACTTAATGACAACCTTGTGATTACAATGGCGTTCAAGTGATTGAACTGGGGGTGTTGAGATATTGTCCCGCTTTTATTTGAGGTGCTCTAGGAGGTCAGGAACAATGACGGAACGAGAAGAAGTTTGAGGAACGTATTCTTTGATAACATTTGGAACATGGTTCCGGCTCTTCAGATGTTTTGTCCCGTGAGTATACAGAGAAATACTCACTTTATTAGCATAGGTGTCGAGATTTTTCCTCCTGGGAGTTTGCATCTGATGCAGGTTCATCTTCGGCATTGGCTGCTTGCGTTTCGTCGAAGTTGATGTAGATCGAGGTCTATTGAGATAAACCCGTAGATCAGCAAACTCACCCCCAGGGGTTTCTGTCTGAAACACCAGTAACTTTCCCTGCTTTGTGCGGGACATCCGAAGAGTTGGGAGATCTTGGAAATGTGCAACGGGAGTAGGCAAGATGCCTCTTTGATCAATGTTCTTCCCTTTAGCAGGGAAAGTTTTTGTACTATTTAGTGTCGAGGCACATTCAGATGGATCTTCTGCAGTAAAAACCAGAGAAGACTAAGAAAAGACCAAAGGGCCTTTTCCTTTATTTTGTGACGAAGGGTTGGCTAAAGAGCGTTTCCCTCTGTTGTTTTCTGCATTCTGGACTGCGAAAGATCGAGAAAAGACCAAAGGGCCTTTCTGTTTATGCTGAGACGGAGAAGGAACAGTCAAAATACTACCCCCTATGGGTTGCGCAGGAACAGAAGAAGCAACAACTTGCCCTCTGGAGATGATGACAGAGGGTTCCTTTGCCATAGAACAAGCAGGAGGTGCAACTTGTGTTTTAGAGGAAGCAACAAGTAAAGCTTTGGCAACAGAGGGCTTGAGTTGTGCTCTGTTTGAAGGAGCAGTAGATTGCGCAGGAGGGAAAGACTTCGCCATTTGCGCCAGAGGAAGATGGGTTTTGGCTTTTGCCAAAGCAGCATAGGTTGTGGATTGTGCTGCAGCAAGAGGAGCAGAGCACTGCGCATGGATAATAGGAGCTCTGCTTTGCGCTTTGGCAGCACAGGTGATGTTTTGCACAAGGACAGGAGAGGCTACTGGTTCCTTGGCAGCAGAGACAGCAGGTTGCGCAAAGGATTGCACAGAGGACTTAGGAGTCCACACTGAACAGACCATGTTCTTGGCAGAGGCCACAGTGCGACGAATAGGCCCAGAGTTGATCATCGCTTCATAGGCAGTCTGGTTGACCTTCACAACCAGCGTCTTCTACGTCTTTCCGATAGACACAACGTCACATTGAGTTGTCACTTCCTCGTCGGAGGAGAAAATCGTCCCCAGCAGAGTTGCCATTTTGTTTGCAAAAACAAAAGTCTTTATTTTACAAACTTTGTAAGAAGATTATAATTGAATTTTGGGAAAGTACAACTATAGGAATCCGATCTGAAGACGATCGTTTTATCCCTTGGACGATGTAAACTTTAAAGACGATAGCCTCTGAAGAATGCAGCAGCACTTGGACAAGAACTCCTGATTTCTGATGATAATAATGATCTGATCCCTTTAATGAAGGACTTGAAACTCTATTTATAGAGTTCTAGAAATAACTAATTTGTAGTTATTCTGGATTGCACTTGATGAACTGTGCTGGCGACAGACTGCGCAGACTGCAAACTGCGCTGGCCTATTGGGCAGTTGTTCGATCGTGGGATAACTGTATTCAAATGCGTGGCATTATTTAATTGAAATGCGATTGGTCGTGTACAGGCGGTTGCCACGTGGCGAGCAATTGATGTCATGTAAGCCACATAATAAAGGTCAGTTATTCGATAGATTGCGCTAGTCGAAGAGCGCTAGCTTTAGACTGCGCTTCAATGGATAGCGCTGGGACTCAGGCTGGGTCAAACTGTGCTGCGTTTGGACTGGCTGATTGTGCTGCAGTCGTGCAGCTGTCCTCGAGCGCTGTGCTGCACAAGAAATGAACGGACTCCTCGTTTTTTGGGCTATCAGGCTGTCAGAAGATCCGATCTTTGTCAGGTAATGATGGCATTGCCACGTCAGCGTAGCGCGCTCTGGTGGTAGCGCAGTTTAGCTCGCACGTTCGATTTGTAGTACAATCTGTTTCCTGCGTAGTCCATTTGAAGGGTGCGCAGTTGAGAATTCTATGCCTATTTGATAGATGCAACTTGATTTTTAGGACATACAAGGGGCCTCGCGAACAAACCCATCCTGAGAAGACTCATCAGTATCAAGAAAATTCACAGAATCGACATTTAAGTGATTATTGAACCTAAAATTCATCCTAAAAAACTCCGGTCCATCCAACTGCAGCTTGGTTTCCCCTCCACAATCGTCGACTGTCATGATATTTAGATCCTTTTCACCACCGACGTAAAGATCGACATCATTCACGACTCGAGACAAGCCCTCTCATGCTGGATGGAACACCCCACGCTCAACTCTCGCTCTCTTTTGTCTTTCATTTATGGCAGTTGCGACATTCCTGAACGCAGCCAGTTGCGGGAAGACTTTCTGAAACATAACCACAAAAATTTTCCCTGGCTTTGCGTCGAAGATTTCAACGCTATAACATGCAGAGAGGAAAAGTCAGAAGGCCAACACCCTCCTCCATCGGCCATTTATGACTTTACTAGCTTCATCTTTTTCGCCCACCTGTCCCCCCTTCTATTCAACGACAGCGCCTTCACCTGGTGCAACATGCAAGAAGGCGATCGAAGGCAATGCTCTCGCCTTGACTGTGCCCTCATCAACCCGAAGTGGTCGGATTTGGAGATCAACTCTAAGCTCTCGCACCTAAATGCTACCGAGTCGGATCACTTGCCTCTCCTTATTGAAATTAGCAGCAAATTGAACCAAATCAAGAAAAGCTTTCGCTTTCTCGATTTTTGGAGCCAACACCCCCAGTTCAGGAACACCGTTGTTGTCATTTGGAGCGGTACATACACCCTTGACCCCCTTGTCCGTGTCGTGAACAAACTCAAAGCTATCAGGAAAGCCCTCACAGTTTGGAGTAAGGAAGCATTCAAGGACATTTTTCAGGTTGTCCTTACAGCTGAGGATGATGTTACCTGTACGGAAGCTCTCTTCGCTATCGACAGATCTACTGCCGCCCGGGCCTCCCTGAACCTTACTAGAGCGCTGCTAAAGTTCTGCCTGAAAGTTAAGACTAAATTTTGGAAACAGAAAGCTAGACTGACCTGGGACAGTGAGGGAGACAAAAACACTAGTTACTTCCACTCCTGTGTCAAGGGACGTAGACAGCAGCTCAAACTCCACCAGATCGCGGATGAGAACGGGCATATTATCAAAGATCAATGGGGTATCCAATTAGCGGCTGCTAACTTCTACTCCTGGTTGTTTACAAAAGAAGCCATTACCATGGACGTAAAATTCCTAGCGTAGATCCCTCACCTGATTGATGACAGAGACAACACCCAATTGGAGCTCCTCCCCTCCGAACGTGAAGTCAAAGATGTAATCGGGGCTCTTGACGAACACAGCGCACCTGGACCTGACGGATTCACTGGTGTGTTCTTCAGAACGTGCTAGGACATTATCAAGCCGGATATCCATGAAGCCGTCATCGCTTTCTTCCAGGGAGCCAAGTACCCTAGATCTATTTCTTGCGCTAATCTGATTCTTATCCAAAAACAGGAAAACCCGGAGACCTTCAAAGACTTTTGTCCTATAAGCCTGTGCATCTTTACTATCAAAATCATCTCCAAGATTATTGCCAGTTGCATGACCGAGATCCTCCTCAAAATTATTTTCGAAGAGCAAAGTGGCTTTGTCCGCGGCTGAAACATCTTAGACAACATCCTGATGGCCCAAGAAATGATCATATGCATGAAATTACCTGCTAAGGGCAGGAACATTGCTATCAAACTGGACATGGAGAAGGCGTACGACAGACTGGACTGGCAATTCATGATTTGGATTTTCAGTGCCTTCGGGTTTTCGAAAATCTGGACCAATATTGTGTGGAGATCAATCAGTAATTCGTGGTTCTCGACGGTTATTAATGGACAAGCCGAAGGCTTCTTTAAATCTAGTCACGGTGCCAGACAAGGAGATCCTTTATCCTCCACCATCTTCATCATCGCCGCGGAAGCTCTGAGCATAAATTTGAACAAAATGGTGGGTACACCGAATTTCCAGCGCTTTCACACCACTAGCGGGTGTCCAATCATCGCACACCTGGCGTATGCTGATGATATCCTTATTTTCTCCTTTGGGGACATCGGGTCTGTGGAGGTGGTACACAACACCCTGCACAGATACGCCAGAAGCTCTGGTCAGCGAGTCAATTCCAGCAAGAGTGTCATCTACGTCCACCATAAGACCAACAGAGACCCCGCCTCTACTCTTACCAACATTACATCCTTCTTTGTTGTGTATCCACCTTTATACTACTTAGGATGCCCGTTGGCTTACGGCAGATCCAACGTGCGTATCTTCGAGGGGCTGGTGGACAAAATTAGGAAAAAACTTGAGGAATGGCACAATGATACATTGTCACCTCAACAGGTATGCAATAGGTCAAGCTATGGTATGTAGTTGCTAAGGCTATCCTACTCAACATGCTACCCTTGCGATCACCTCTTTTGTTTTCAAAATCCTTACAGTTATTTTGGTTCAGATTCAACAAGATTCTTCCATTATAAACTATGTCGTTTTATCCTCTAGAATCTTTCTTACCAATAAGGAGCCTTTGTGACTATAGGTCATCCTCGAGATATGTATATAGATCGATAATGCTTGGTTATCATCCATATTTTCAATCTCAATTGTAAATAGTTGGGTTCCTTATCCGATCCTAAATATCCTTATTATATCAACCACAAGCTCTTTATATTAATTACCTTCAATCCTTTTCTACGGCTTCTCCTTGAAATTATACGTTCAACATCGATCCTTGACGTAGAGCCTGCCCTTTTTATATCATTTTTTTCTTTTTTACTCAACAACTCCTTCGAATATAATCCTCAATTTTAAACTCTCATTTTATTTATTGATTCATAAATTACCAATATACATATGTCTTTGCTTTGTTTCTTGTTAGTTTAACTGCTATTTCCCGATCTTGTACGCAATATCATATCTCTCTCTCTAAATCATCCTATATCATTCCATGTATCGATCTACCCTCCAATCATATGAAATTAGTTTATAAGTACTATCAATGCAATCGTTCATAATGGTTTCTAAGTCTACTATAGTCAGTCACTCATACCAGTCCTATAAGCTTAACCTAATCAATCCCTAGGAAAATTTACTCATCAATCATATAATAACATAATATAGTTATACTATAGAATCTGTTAACGAAGTTTATGCATTCTAGTTGTCTATTAAATAGAAGATAACAAGGACCTAAGATTGGGTCGAGCAATCCATATCAATGTTCAAACAAGTTAAGGGTCAAACAAGACAAGAAAGATTGTCAAAATATCTCCAAGAACGGTATAAGGCTAAACGATATACATATGATGTAGTCTAGGTAAAACTCAAGAATCATATACCTCCGTGTTTATGTCACGTGAAGTTACTGCCAAGTTAGTGTGCATCTGGCTGTAATAACTTCCTTGTTTCATAATATGACAGATGGCTGCAGTGCACAGCTTTCACGCCAGATAATACAGGTTCTTGAACTTATCTTGGCTAAATCCATGAAATATTGCCAAACTATATTTTTGCGAAGTACAAGACAAGAGGTCAATCAAAATGCATAGAAGGTGGTTCAAGTAGAATTAAAGAAACATTTGTAACCATGATGCCCGCCTCGCCAATATTTTTCTGGCTGCAAAAACTCTTGATTTAGTAATACGAGGATAAATATACTTTCTCGAACTTTTCCTGGACCCATCCATGAGGCATTTCCAATAACCTATCGAAAGGAACGAGAAGAATTACTCTAGAGGTCAACATGAAGAGTTTAGTCAATCCATATGTAAGATAGAACAAGAAAGCAATCATGTTGAGAAATAAGATAACATGAGAGAAGCCATGTTGGAGAGGCCCAGAGAACCTATAATCCTAGTTGTAGGTGTATCATCAAATATTATTTCTCAATTGGTCACAGGCTCGTAATAGTACACCTATCCTAAGTACCTCTACAACTCTCGTACACTTTACGAAGACGAGACCTGCATGGGCCACCACAAAAATTATGTCATGCCCCAGTCCCGAAATATGCGAGACCAGGCCACGTGGCAATGGCCAGCTATGCATTCAAGCGGACTCCATTCCAGCTTAAAAACATGTAAGTTGTCAAGTATCCAAGTATCCATAGTTTACATCCATAAATTCTACTAAAACTACTAAGAAATGTAGATATAAAATACTACAAAAAGACGATAAGAAGGCATCAACTGATGATACCTGATAGAGTAATTCGAAGAAGTAAACTCTCAATATCCTATGTCAGATATCAGCATATACCTGAAAGGAAACTAGGTCCTCAGTTGGACGTAGCAAGATAAATAATATACATGCCGAAATGAAGTACAATAAATAACATGTGAAGGGAGTAAACATGTTGTTGGCCCGTTACCTAATGGTCACACCTGATTTTGATAAATCAACAAATAACTTAAGTCAATACACAAAATATACAAATTGTTGCTAACATTTCAGGTCAAGTGAATTCAATATCAGAGAGTATACTAAAACATCAGCAATCATGAAAATTATCATCCCGAAGGACTTGTGCACTGGAATCAGTCTGAGTCATTTTACAGTTTATTATATATTTTATCCTTTATTGAGTCTAGGATACAAATTGTTAAATCGACTGGGTATTACTGGCTTAGGTTATTCACAGTTCACTCTTCTATAAAGCCTACCTATTCATCTAAAGTCCACTTACTAAAAGTTCAAACTATCATATGCAACAGAATTTGACAAAACATTCTTCTAAATACTAGATGAACTTAGACAGAACTCTAGCCGAGTTCGGTCCGAGTTCGGATCGAGTTCGTTCATTTCAAATTCAAATGTTTGTTACCTCCAAATCTGCATGCAATGTTCGTTTGCGAAATCTTTACATCCGAACTCCACCCGAACTCTGTTCGAGTTCGGTTCTAAAAAAACACCTATAAATAGAAGAGAAAATTTTCTTTTCAAATCACTCATCATTTCTTCTCTCTATCTATTCCTAAAGTGTTTTTCACTGTTCTAAAGCTTTCATACTCCACCTATACATCTTTTAGCCAAAGCTAGTAATATTGATTCGATTTAGAGTTCTTTGGTTCTCAGAGTTGTAAAGAGGTCGTTCAAGTTCATAAATCATCTTTGTTTTTGGAGCCGGTCGTGCGCTTGACACCAAGCACGGTATTGTGAAGTTGGTCGTGCACTTGTCACCAAGCACGGTATTGTAAATAGACTGCAAGCTCTCAATTAGCTTGTAAACAGTAGATTAACAGCATGCAAGAGTACCTGCGACTAGATTAGTCCTCCAAGAGGAAAACCAATATATATTGCGCTATTCACTGAGTTTAATTCTCTGATCTCTTGCAACATTTATTTATTGTCTCTTTATTTACTGTCATAGTTATCTGCCTTTAGTTTTTAAGTGGTGATTTATTCTGCTGCACTCGCATTCACTCTATTCACCCCCCTCTAGAGGTGCTAAACGGTCCTACACTTGGTATCAGAGTAGGTTATATTCTAATATAACAACCTTAGAGAGTATATATGGTAGCCGTGAAATTAATATTTAACGGTGAAGGGCAATCCACAAATAGACCCCTACTATTTGATGGAACAAACTATACATACTGGAAAACACATATGACATTCTTCTTAAAGTCTCTTGACTTTGAACTTTGGTCTATAGTTATTGACGGTTATAAGAAACCGGCACCTATAGTGGTTGATGACGTACTTATAGACAAGTCTCATGATAAATATACAGAGGCAAAAAAGCAAAGGCTAGTCTAGATGCATGTGCCATCAACGCACTGTTCTGTGCAATTGATAAGACGGAGTTCAATCGAGTTTCAACTTGTAAGACGTCTCATGAGATTTGGAAACTTCTTGAGGTAACTCATGAAGGTACTTCCTAAGTGAAGGAATCCAATATTGGCAGACTAACACAGGAATATGAATCTTTCAAAATAAAATCCGACGAGTCAATTACACAGATGTTCACTCGTTTTCTTGATATTACTAATCCTTTGCAATCTCTTGGTAAGGATTATAGTAATCACGAGAAGATCAGAAAAGTGCTATGAGCTCTAACCAAGAACTGGAACCCAAAGGCAACGGCAATCATTGAAGAAAACGATCTCACCACCATGACTCTAGAAACATTTATGGACAAGCTGATGACCCATAAGCTGGACCTACAATAGTTTGAAGAAGCAATCCCAAAAGAAAAATCTATCGCCTTCAAAGCTCAAGCCAGAAGGTCAACATGCAAAGATTCTGATGAAGAATCATCCAGTGGATATAAACAAGCTATGCTAGTGAAGAATTTAAGAAAATTCTTAAAGTTTGAGAAATCAAACAGAAGGAAAAAAAATGTCCATAAAAGCAATAAAGAAGAAACAATCTGCTTTGAATGCAAAAAGTTAGGGAATATGAAGAAGGACTGCCCAACTCCAAAGAAAAGCAATCCGTATGATAGATCAAGATCAAGCCGAAGAACAACAACTGGTCGAAAGTATGCAAATACAAGTATCTGGCATGAAAATGATGCTAGTAAATCAGAGGAAGAAGGCAGACCTTGTGGCACTGCAAATGTCTGTCTTATGGCTTTTGATAATGTATCCTCAAATCCTCTATATGATGACTTTACTTTCGATGAGCTAGAAAATACCTTCAGCAAATTACTTGAAGAACACAGAAATATGCTTGACAAGTATAAGCAATCTCAAAAATAGGTCAAAGTATGCACAACCGAAGTAGCTAGATTGTCAAATCTCGTTGTAGATATTAGAGAGACATCTACTATCGGTAACACGAATGAGATAGCCAAGCTTAAAGTAGACTATCATGCGGCTATCCTCACAATCGAAAAAAAAAGACTATGTCAAGATACAAGAGTTATATGACATAGAGAAGAAGAGACACTTAGTCATAGAGCAAATACTCATTGATATGACCGCTAAATATGAAGAATCTTGTGCGGTTTCTAAAAAGTTAGAGATCAAATTAGGCAAACAGGCTATACCTGCGACACAGCCTAAAGTTAGTCCTAATGCTAAGCATACACCTAAGAGGACTAAACCACAGAAAGCACGTAAGAAACACTAATATCACCATGCTTTCACATATAGGTTTTCAAAGAAACTACATATGCATGTCAACACAAATTCTACGAACACATTTTCAAAACATACTTGTACGTACTATGGTACTCATGGGCACATATCACAGTATTGTCTAGCAAGAAAGCTTGTTGACAATCACACACTGATTTGGAGACCTAAGAATAATCAACATGGACCCTTTAATAAATAGGTACCAAAGGATTCATCTACTCATTTTGTAGGTGGACCCTCAACCCTCTTATGCTAAAAGCAAGTGGATACTCGATAGAGGGATGTTCGTGGCACATGACTGGTGATTTATCTTTGTTCACGACGCTATTGATGAAGAAAGAAGGATACGTCTCCTTCGAAAATAACCTGAGAGGTGACATCATTGGAAATGGTATTGTTGGTATATCTCCTTATCCTGTAATAAAAGATGTTTGTCTAGTTATGGAATTGAAACATAACCTACTGAGCATAAGTCACTTGGCAGATAATGGTTATGGCAACAATTTTGTAAAAGATAAATGTACAATATATGATATGTCATCTGGTAATCCCGTATATGAAGGGATTAGAGAAGACAATATTTATGTTTTCTTTTTAGAGAGTACTAATAATGCAGAAAGATGCCTAGTAGCAAACTTAGATGAAAGCTGGCTATGGCATATGAGGCTAGGACATGCTAATATAGACACTATCTCACGGCTAAGCACTAAAAAGCTGGTAAAAGGACTTCCTGAGATATCATTCAAGAGAGATATGGTATGAGCAGACTTTGAAAAGAATAAGGCACATAGGTCTACATTTAAATCCATCAACGCTGTAAGTACTTCTAGACCTTTGCAGTTGATACATATGGATTTATTTGGTCCTAGTAGAGTCGCTAGTCTTAGCGGTAAGCTCTACGTCTTTGTTATTGTTGATGATTTCTCTCGCTGTACTTGGGTTTACTTTTTATCAAACAAAAGTGATGCAATTTTTGAATTTCAGATATTTTGTAAAAAGGTACAAAACGAAAAAGGCATCATGATTACTCATATCCGAAGTGATCATGGTGTGAATTCGAAAATACTGATTTCAAAAAGTTTTATGATGATAGTGAATATTATCATGAGTTTTCTTGTCCTAGAACTCCTCAACAGAATGATGTTGTGGAGAGGAAGAACCGTACTCTAAGCAGGATGGCTAGAGTCATACCGAATCAGCATAATCTTTCTAAATATTTTTGGGCAGAAACTGTTAGTACAGCCTGTCATGTTTTAAATAGGGTGTTAATTTGACCTATCTCGAAGAAAATACCTTATAAACTTTAGTTTGGAAGAATTCCAAATATTTCATATTTTAAAGTTTTTGGATGTCGCTGTGTTATCCTGAACACCATGGACAACTTGGAAAAGTTTGACTCTAAAGCAGATAAAGGAATATTTTTCGGATATGCTGCTAAGAGTAAGGGATATAGAATTTTCAATAAAAGATCTATAATTGTTGAAGAATCCATTAACATTACTTTTGATGAGCTCAATAGTCACAGATCCAGCGACAGTAATGATGAAGATGCACAAGCCAGAACCAATAAAAGCCCTGTTGAAGATCTGACTCATATATTCGTTCGAGTATTAAAGTTCTTGCTAGATCATCCAGAGACGCTCATTATAGATGATATATCAAGAGGTGTAAGTACACGCTCTTCATGTAGAGATACTGAAATAGCAGCTAATGTAGCCTTCATTTTACAAGTAGAACCTAAGAATGTAGCAGATGCTTTTAATGATAAATTTTGGATTGATGCCATACAAGAGAAACTTGATCAATTTGAGAGAAACCAAGTTTGGAAACTCGTTCCTAAACCTATTGGTCAATCGATAATTGGTACTAAATGGGTATTCCGAAATAAATTAAGTGAGGATGGACAAGTTCTACGCAACAAAGCACGTCTAGTGGCACAAGGTTATAATCAAGAAGAAGGTATTGATTATGACGAGACATATGCTCATGTTGCTAGACTAGAAGCTATCCGTATATTTTATGCATTTGCATGTTTTAATGATTTTAAATTATTTCAAATGGACGTAAAAAGTGCATTTTTAAACGAATTTTTAAAAAAAAAGTTTTTATGAAACAACCCTATGGTTTTGAAGATTTTTAAAAACCTGATCACGTCTTCAAACTTAAGAAAGCACTCTATGGACTCAAACAGGCACCTCGTGCTTGGTATGAACGCCTAAGTGCCTTCTTACTTAAAAATAATTTTTTTTAAATGGAAGAGTTGATACTACTTTATTTATCAAGTCTTTAGATGATATTTTTCTTGTGCAAATATTTGTTGATGACATCATATTTGAATCTACTAATGAAAAACTTTGTCAAGATTTTGCTGAGTGTATGCAGAGTAAATTTGAGATGAGTATGATGGGAGAGCTGAACTTCTTCCTAGGACTTCAGATCAAACAACACTCGAAAGGACCATTCATCAATCAAGCTAAATATACAAAGGACATACTGAAAAAGTACGACTTCGATAACGTAAAGCCAATCAGAACTCCAATGGCTACATCAACAAAGCTTGACACTGATGAAAGTGGCAAACCTGTCGACCAGCGTAAGTATTGAGGTATGATTGGCAGTTTATTGTATTTAACTGCTAGTTTATTGTATTTCATTGCTAGTCGCCCTGATATTATATTTAGTGTTTCCATTTGTGCACGATATCAGGCAAATCCTTAGGAATCACTTATGTGCCATTAAGCCTATCTTCTGATACCTTAAGAGAATTTCAACAGTCGGCTTATGGTATCCTAAAACCAAATCCTTTAACCTGATAGGTTACTCGGATACAGATTTTGCAAGATGCAAAGTAGACTGTAAAAGTACCAGCGGTACGTGTCATTTTTTAGGAAAAGCCTTAGTCTCATGGTTTAGCAAGAAACAAAATTCTGTAGCACTATCAACTACTGAGGCTGAGTATATCGCCGCAGGACGATATTGTGCTCAAATTTTGTGGATAAAGCAAACCTTAGAAGACTATAATTTGTACTACACTAAGATTCCTATTTACTATGACAACACTAGCACTATTAACCTGACTAAGAACCCTGTATCTCACTCACTCACAAAGCACATAGACATTCGTCATCACTTTTTACGTGATCACCAACAACACGAAAATATTTGCTTAGAATTTGTTGACACTGATCATCAACTAGCAGACATTTTCACAAAACCATTGGCTGAAGAGCGCTTTAACAATCTGTGTCGAGATATCGACATACTTGAATTTTTAGATTCATAATGTAGTATGATTAGTAAATCAATTTATAACTCAAAACTTTGAACTTTATTAATATAAGTTATTTTGGGTACAAGCCGAAATGGTCCTTCTGTCATACATGTGTAAATAGCCTGAAGTGATACGGTGTACTAGTCTTCGGACTACCGCTAGCTGGGATCTGGCCCCTATAGCTAACCCAAAGTAATAGAAACTATTAAATGAAGAAGTGTGTAAGTTATACATTGAATTTATCAATTATACTGCATTAATGACATTGGAAATACAAGCAGCCGAACTCGGGCAGAATTCGGACCGAGTTCAGACCAACCGAGTTCGGGCCGAGTGAATTTCCAGAATAGAACAGCTGGCCCTAGCCTTTGTATTCCCTTCTTTTACCTTTTCTACTATCGTCATCCCACCGAGAATTCTCCCCTAAACCCTAAATGAAGGTTCTCCTCCACCTCTTCAAGTCTTGTGGAGCTTTGAAGTGATCTCCTTCATCTTTTTCATCTTTTTCTTCCTTCTTCCAAAGGTAATCATCTATCTTCTCTCTTTTATTCTATGGCACCCAAAGCCCAAACGAGAAAGATTGATGCCTCCCAAGAAGGATCAGCTTCATCTGACTATGTTCCAACCAATGTTTTCAGTCCAGCTCGTCCCTCTGATAAATACGACTATAAGAGCATCTCCAACCCTATTGTGACTTTGGAAAAAAGTTGTTGCCATATAGGAATGACAAAATTTTATTCAAAGTTCTTCTCCAATGCAATTGTCAAATCAATTGTGAAGCTTATGTGGCAAAAATTAAAGAAGACATTGTGAAATTGATTGTCTTGTTCTAGACAATGCACTTGACAATGTCTTCTCTTCCATGTCATCAATTATGAATAAAAAATATTAGAAAAAAGAAAAAAGATGAGTATTTGTCTTAAAAGTTGCCTTGGAAGTTGGAAAAAAATACTTTTTATTGGCTCCTCAATACTTTTGCATTGGAGAGAGTTTTTCTATCTCATTGTCTTTTGAGATATAATTTTGCCACATAAACAAGACATTGTCTTGTGGGTCATGCCACATAGGAGCCACCTAAAACTCACAACACTTAACAAGACAATAGGGTTGGAGATGCTCTAACCCCGGACTATTTCCTGACAGGGAATTTTTCAATCTTTGGTTTGATTCCTTCTCTGGTCGTAAAATCTGTGCTGGAGCTTGTGTCAACTTTACAATATTTTCTGAATATGGTCATACCTTTAATCGACTTAGATTTTGGGACTTCTTTGAAGTTGCTGAAAATATATATGATAATGTCGTTAGGATGTTTTACTGCAACTTGCAAGTAAAAGATAACGACAATTTCTATTCTTGTGTTGCTGGACAAGAACTTAAGATCAATGCCACTGATATCAGTGAATATTTTCACGTTCCTGATATTGGTGAAGCATTGGTGGATATTAACCACGTCCAGTTTCCAGAAGGTGTCACCCTTGACTCCTTCAAAGAATTGATGTGTCACCCTCGTCCTGTCCCATGTAGGGTGTATTCAAAATACTTGAATAAGTACTTCTATGAACTACATTGCTTTATCTTCTCGTCTTTACTTCAGAAAAGGGGATCTTCTGACGAGATCACCTTTATGGAATTATATGCGATGTATCATATTCACTTTGGCATTCCTTTCTCCATCCCCATGACTGTTATGGCATGGATGCTCAATTGCAGAAGTGCAGGGCGTAACCTTGTTTACCCATGCACCTGGCATCTATCTTCAAGAGATTTGAAATTGATCTTCAACTATGTCCTTTCTCTTCTCCTGCTACTGAGCTTAGTAGAGCTAGGTTGTACCCCAACCCTCCTCCTCCACCCGGTGCCGAACCTGCTGCTCCGGTTCATGATAATGACCCTTAGGCTCCTACTCCAGCTGCTCCAGTCCCTGCTCCTGGATTCAACCCAGGCTTTTATCAGTACTTTGATGACTTTGTTGCCCTCTCAGCGCATCGTCATCAGAGTTACATTTACTCTTGAGTTCCGCCACATCACCCAGGCACAGGTGTTGCGGAACAACATTGTTGATATACACTGGAGTCTATCCCATGATTCCACTCATCCTGTTCCGATGATCCATCACCCCAGATTCACTGGTCCGAGGTTCGATGATGAGGCTACCTTTGCTCATTTCGATCCTACTACAGCTTACTTTCCACCGGATGCTCCTGGAGGTGATGATGCACGATTGTGATGTGGGACTACAGTTAATGGTTTTTTGGATAAAGTTGCTAGATGATGATCTATGTAGTTTTTTTTAGGATGTACCAATCTAAACTTTCAAGTTAGACTTTTTATTAAACTCTTTTTGATAGTCATAAACTTTTGAGTTATGACTTATGCAATTCATGTAAGTTGTAACTTATTCTAGTGATATTTTTTTCAAAACAAAATCAATTGGTTGATTCAAAGAACAAATCAGATATTTTATTTCAAGTTATTAGATATATTTTGGTATAGACTAAAGTTTGTCAATTATCAAATTAGGAAAGATTGTTGGCCTATTACCTAATGGTCACACCTGATTTTGATAAATCAACAAATAACTTAAGTTAATATACAAAATATACAAACTGCTACTAACATTTCAGGTCAAGCGAATTCAATATCAGAGAGTGTACTAGAACATCAGCAAGCATAAAAATCATCACCCGAAGCACTTATGCACTGAATCAGTCTGAGTCATTTTACAGTTTATTATGTATTTTATCCTTTATTGAGTCTAGGATACAAATTATAAAATCGACTGGGTATTACTGGCTTAGCTTATTCACAGTCCACTCTTCTATAAAGCCTACCCATTCATACAAAGTCTATTTACCAAAAGTTCCATCTATCCTATGCAACATAATTTGACAAAATATTCTTCTAAATACTAGATGAACTTAGACAGAACTCTGGCCGAGTTCGGGCCGAGTTTGGTCCGAGTTCAAATCGAGTTCGGACCGAGTTCGATCGTTTCAAATTTAAATGTTTGTTACCTCCAAATCTGCATGCAACGTTCGTTTGTGAAATCTTTGCATCAGAACTCCACCCGAACTCTGCCCAAGTTTGGTTCTAAAAAAACACCTATAAATAGAAGGTAATTTTTCCTTTTCAAATCACTAATCATTTCTTCTCTCGATCTATTCCTAAAGTATTTTTCAGTGTTCTAAAGCTTTCATCCTCCACCTATACCACTCTTAGCCAAAGCCAGTAATATCGATTCGATTTAGAGTTCTTTGGTTCTCAGAGTTGTATAGAGGTCGTTCAAGTTCAGAAATCATCTCTGTTTTCGGAGCCGGTCGTACGCTCGTCACTAAGCATGGTGTTGTGAAGTTGGTCGTACACTTGTCACCAAGCACGGTGTTGTAAAAAGACTGCAAGCTCTCAATTAGCTTATGAATAGTGGATTAACATCAGGCAAGAGTACCTGTGACTGGATTAGTCATTCAAGAGGGAAACCAATATATATCGCGATGTTCACTGAGTTTGATTATCTGATCTCTTGCTACATTTATTTACTGTCTCTTTATTTACTGCCATGGTTATCTGCCTTTAATTTTTAAGTGGTGATTTATTCCGCTGCACTCGCACTCACTCTATTTACCCCTCCCCATCTAGGGGTGCTCAATGGTCCTACATATATGATCTAGGAATGGGTAACAGAAAAATAGTCAGATGATCAGTAACACTACTACTATGTAGTTAATCTAGTCTGTGTGAGATGCATTTGAGGACAACATTCGACAGAGATGCTGTCTCTAGGGGTACATGTGCAGTGGTACGAGTCACCAGCTGCAGCAATATCACTAAAGTAAGTTGCAGTGAGCTCCTCCATCTAGTAACCATCCTCCCCATCCAATGATATTGTCCATGTCTCATCCACGACATGACCATTCCGACTCTAGAAAATGATAAGTCCAAAAGTCCAGTCAACATGTACACAGAAAATCTATCATCGAGTAAATATCCAATGGATCATAACCAAGCCTTCTATATGCCATGCAATGTAAATCCGTGAATCATGTCTATGTGTCCGCAGGTATTATCATGATATTATACTGATAAGGAATAGAAAAAACGTATATAGTATATCCACTGTGATCGACTGATAAGAAATATAAGCATGTAAATATTGTAAATCAAATTGGCAAGGTACACTTGCCTGGAGTTGTCCAAACTATGCTAAGACTACAGTACCAAGGTTTATCCCACTGTCCATGAGAACCATACTCCATGCAGTATCTGTCAACCCAAATTACAAACAAATATATATCACATACTAAAGTACACGTATGACTAGTAAGTCCCACCTAGGGAGCTTGGGTCGTTCTAGTCACCTATTACCTTTGTTATCTAAGTCACTTTTAATTATATCATCTAGAACTATGTCACACTAGTTTCTATAATCATTGTTGCTAGTAATATGAATTGCAAGTTGTAGGTTCAAAATATCAAGTCTACACCTTGTTATTTGTACTTCGAAACATATGACACACAAATCGAGACAAGATAATCAACCGCAAGGTTGACAATCTTATCGTAATGATCCACATGGTCAACTATCAATTTCAGCGATATAAGATAACTGGAATCGACAGATCTCAGTTTCGACGCACAGATTCCGAGATACAAACATAAATAGAAATTTATTATAACTGAGGGTGATACATAAAGAAAATCTACAGATGTCGTCATAAGATGAAACAAAAAAATTACCAATGTGTCCAGAATGGTCAAATTAGCTAGGATAGCCTACTTATGAGTCCAATTTGGACACAGGGGTAAAAAGATAATTTTGGGTCAAAACGATGTCCGTCGTTGGACCCACTTTGTATCAAAAAATGTGATAGGATAAAAGTCCACTAAACCTAGCAAGTTATATGTTCGCGAGTCCATAATGACGATAGGAATCCAATGGTATATCCGGAATTGCATTCCGATAAGTCGATCTCAAAATGACCCGTTGACCCGGACATCGGAATCCGGTTTTCACGAAAATACATGTCGGGGCCCATGTCTTCCAAACTCAACAAACTATATATAAATTTTAGCCAGAACGATGCCACGAGTTAACTGGTGGCATCAGAACTGGAATCCAGAGTCCCAGGTTCAAAATTAAAATTTTACAAGTTAAAAATTATGGTTTCGATAGGCCAACTTTGGCTTCAATTTTAACCAACCGAACGACATCCGATGAAGCTAAAAAATTTATGGCACGAAGGTGGTTATTCTTGTTGTGCTGCAGAGTTGGTGGTTCGTCAATCAGAGCTTCGATGAGAGAGGAACGGATCCGCGAAGTTGGCTCCATGAAATTGTCCAAAATAAACGTAATTTAAATGGTCAATTTGGTGGTCAGTTTTTATCTATCAAGCAATCGAACTAATGGTTGAAAATTTAGGTGAACGAAGGGGTATATACTGATATTGAGACAAAAGAATCGGATCAACGATCCAAGGGTCGAATTGTCCAGAAAATACGTCTAAAATTGCTATCCCGAAAAGTGATTCTGGATTTAATTTCGTGCGCGTCACGATGGAGTTTCGTGCATATCGTACGAATCGACTGTTTCATACGTCGAGGACGTCGACGACGACTAAAGGGGGGTCGCCATGGTCGCACAGGTCGCAAGATTTGTCGACGACGGCGGTGCGCGGCCATTGTCGCACGGCTATAGCGTATGCACGTACGTTGTCGTGCGCGTGTCAGTATGTTGACCGCTGTGGTTGTCGCACTACCGTGAGTGGAGATGCCAGACCGTACATGGCGTGCACGTAGGTGGCACAAGTGGGCGTTACCAGGAGAGGGTCATCAGGGGTGAGCGCGATTAGGCGCAGGCAGCATCAGTCAGTCGATACTACTGTAGAAAGAAGATGAAGATAAAGATGGAGGATAAGGACCCTTGACGTCTAGGGTTTTATATAGGAAAAGAGGAGGAGAGGTTGTATATATATGTGTTTTCCATTGATTGTAAAAGTACAGAATAATTTTATAGGAGGACTGAACTTAGACTCACAATACAAACTCGCTCGTACAAAGAAAAGTCAAGGAACGAAAACCTAGGTACAGCAATATAAGTACGATTGTTTATTTTTGATTCTGCGGGGTGACGATAGAGGCTCGGGAAAGCGACGGCAGCTCTTCCTTACTCCTTGGACGATCGGACGTAGCTTTGGCTCTGATAAAGAAATGCTCTCAGGATGGGAAGACTCTTCTGCGCGCGTCTTTTTCTCTCTGTGTGTCCAACCAGGTGGAGAGGGTCTCTTTTGCAAGGGAATGGCACCTTGCTATATTTTTCCGGATCGGGATCCTTTTGCAAGGGAATGGCACCTTCTATTTATAGGAGTGGGGTGTGATTATTAGGGTTTGCAATGATTGTCCCTTGAAAAGTTGGTGGCCAATAATCTGGGCCATTGATCTTGATTGCATCATATTTGGGTAATTAATTTTGATTGCGCCAAATCCGTATGGGCAATTAATGTTGATTGCCATAAATTTTTGTGATAAACTTGGATCTCCTGCCATGTGTTCATTCTGCTTGATTGCAATTAATCTGATTTGATTCGGGTAATTATGATGATTGTAACAAATCTGGGTTGTTATGATTTGCTAGCAACCACAACTCTGAGGATATAAGACCGCCACATGTCTCAACTGTTGTGAGGACCGCCACGTGTCTCAACGGTCATGAGGACCGCCACGTGTCTCTCTGTCGTGTGCGGTCTCTAAGTGAACCGCATATGGGTGGCCCCCACAATCCTAGCCGTATGACGGTAGCAGCCACATGAGGGTGGCAGCCTCGTGAAGGAGGCAGCCGCATGAAGGAAGCAGCCGCATGAAGGTGGCAGCCGCATGAAGGAGGTAGACGCATGAAGGTGGCAGCCGCATGCAGGAAGCAACCGCATGAAGGTGGCAACCGCATGAAAGAGGCAGCCGCATAGGTGTGCTTGGGACTCGACGGATCCTGTCAGTTATAAAAGATTTTCTTCTTTTCCCAAGGAGCACGTCATCATTATTTCAGCTTTATGTCAGAGGTGTCTTTCATTGTGTCAGAGCTATCATTCATTGCATCAGAGCTGTCGTCAGAGCAATTAATTGGGAGGCTACTTTATGGCCAGCTGTAGAAGCGGACAGCATATGGCCACGTGTCTTTGCCTGAGCCGCATGGAGCTGTTGGGGAGTTCCGAGCCGCATAAAGTTCTGAAGGATTCCCGAGCCGTATGAGTCTCCTTCTGTTTAGAGCCGCATGGGCTTTTATTGTCCTTTTCCATGCTTCTACAAGACCCCCTTCAAAGTTTTCAATTTGAAAAATTGAAATACTTTGAATAAGAAGCATGGCTATATATAAGCTCTTCTGGCCGCATAGGATATTCTAGCCGCATGGACTTCCTAGCCGTATGGGTCATTTCTGGCCGCATAGACTCCCTGCCACGTGTTCATCTCATTAATTACTCTTAATTTGCTTCAGATTTAAAGTCGCCTTTTGGGGCAGGATCCCAAGGGTCGGTTTTAAATATCCGGATTTTCCTCGATGAAGGAAGATTCGATTTTATTTTTATACAGCACGCGGATCGAAGCGTCCGTCGGTTCATGAGCCCCCTCCCTCTTTTGTCTGCCTATAAATAAGAGAGTTTGTAGAGAGGGTAGACTTCTTTACTTTCCCTCGTCTTCAACTCTTCTCGCTGTCTTCATCTTTCTTCTCCGCTCCTCAGTCAACAAAGGCCCCCAAGTCTTCTACAACCGCGGCGAAGGGTAAGGGAGTGGCTTCTTCATCAGCCACGGCGCCTGAAGTCCACCCCGACGTTCACCTCTCCATTGCTGGTAAGGGTTTGGGCGGATCGTATACTTTGAAACCAAACCAAAGACGGCTCTGTTGCATGCTTTATGCACAAGCCTTTAATGCATTCCTCGTTTTCATCGAACTGTTCAAATTGTATGGGCCGCATGTATGTCCTATGTCCGAGCCGCATGAGGATATACCCTATGTCCGAGCCGCATAGGAGTTGTCTAGTGGCCGTATAGACACTTCACAAATTGAACCGCATAATGACCCGTCGCACAGAGCCGCATAAGTCTCTCTAAATCGAACCGCATGAAGCCCCCTCAATCAGAACCGCATAAGTTCGTCTGGACTGGGCTGCATGAGGCTCTGGCCATCTTTTAACTTTGTTTCTTTTTATCTTTGATTCTTGCAGCATTCCTGCCAAAGGCTGAGATCTTTGTGAAGGAAGAGCTGCTACCTCCTTTCAAACAAGAGTCACTGCTCATTAAGGAGGAGGTAATACCAAAAACGGAGGAACAGAAAGGAGGGCTGGCGCCTATTGAAGTTGCTGTAAAGGAGGAGCCCCAGTCTGACGGCGGTAGTATTGGGAGTTCTGACCCTCCTGCTCCGGACGAGGATTTTACTCAAGTAGATCCTTCATATGAAAAATGGTTGAGGGACTGGTATATGCGCCCCCGCAACTAGGATTCGTAGGCTCTCATAAGTATCCGTCTTTTGTCTTGTTATTTCTGTCTGTCTTTAGCTGTAGTTTGTATTTTGCTTCTTTTGGACATCATTGTAATCTTCTTCCTTCTTTTCTGAATGAAATGATAGAGAACTTTTCTGGCTTGCTCATGAGATGTAGTTATGTGAATGTAACTGATTTTGAATGACCAGAATACATTCGTTCTATTCTTTGCTTGTAGTAGTTGCCCCAATGGGAATTTTTTGTGGACCTATTATCCTTGACGTACCCTGGTTCTAGATACGGATAATAAGTTGGGAAAGAACCAACATACTTACTCAGAGGTAATGATGACATGGTAAATATGAGAGTTTCTTCGATGGAGCCTTCCCACTCAGAGGTAATGAGGACATGGCAAGAGGGGGCTCCATGAAGGGATACATAGAACGACTCAGAGGTAATAAGGATGTGGAAGTTCTATGTGAGGGGCGGTTTGTTTTTGATGAAAGGGAAACAATTCAGAGGTAACATCGACGTGGTTGTTTCGGAGAATTTTTAGATCTGTTACCCTTTTTGTGCACTGGATGTGCGGATAGTGGATCATAATGAAGGAGCTCTTTTAGGGGGAAAGTTCAGAGGTATGATCATACATGACTTACTACCTAAAAGATGCGATATAGATTTATCTGTAGTGACCAGGATGTGAGTTCAGCGGTACTTGTGGGTATATAACTCAATAATCTAGGAGATTTGGAGTCGGTCATGTGAGTTCAGCGGTACCAGGGCGTACGTAACTCATCAATCTGGGATATTTGTATTCGAAATGTGAGTTCAGTGGTACCATAGGGTACATAAACCCATCAATCAGGGATATTTGGATTTGGAATGTGAGTTCAGCGGTACCAGGGGATACGTAACTCGACAATTTGGGGAATTTGTAGTCGAAATGTGAGTTCAGCGATACCACAGGGTACATAACTCATCATTTTGGAAATTTGTAGTCGGGATATGAGTTCAGCGGTACCAGAGGGTACGTAACTCATCACCCTGGAGGATGTTGTTTTAGACATAATACTTCTTTAGAAACTTACCGTTGATGGGCAACATGAGCAAGTCTTCATTTTGTTTTGTGAGGCGGTAAGCTCCATTGGAGAATATAACGTCGATGATGAACGGGCCTTCCCACTTTGGTTGGAACTTGCGGCGGTTTTGTGAGTCATAACCATCGGCCTCCGAACTGCCAGAACGAGATCGCCCACTTGGAATGTTCTGATTTTAACCTTTTTGCTGAAGGTTTCGGAGATACGTGCCTGGTACAGCTCGATTCGCTGTTGAGCTAACAGGCGCTTCTCATCTAGGGCCTCCAACTCTTGAGTCGGCGATGGTGATTATCATTCGTTGTCAACCGATAGGTGAGAGCGGCACGAAGTGAGGGGATTTGAGTCTCCAGTGGGAGAACTGCCTCACTTCCATATACCAGAGAGAATGGTGTATTCCTGGTGGCCGTTCATACTGTAGTACGGTACGCCCATAAGCATTCGTGCAGCTTTTCATTCCAGTCGCGTTTGTTTGATGACATGAACTTCTTGAGAAGCTTGATGATTGTTTTGTTTAACGCTTCAGCCAGACCGTTAGCCGCTGGGTTGTATGGTGTTGAAATAATATTTTGGATTTGGTGTTTGTCGCAAAATCGATAGAAGGCATGGCTTGCGAACTGCGGACCATTATCGTGGATGATCCTTCGTGGCAGTCCAAAGCGGTAAATAACGTGATGCTTGAGGAAGCTGATCACGTTTGAAGTCTTGACTTCTGCCAGTGGAATAGCCTCCACCCATTTGGAGAAGTAATATGTGATTGCGAGTATGAAGCGATGTCCTCTGGACGAAGGTGGAGTGATCGGACCAATGATGTCCATTCCCCATGCTTCGAATGGCCAGGATGTCACCGTCGGATGTAAAAACTCGGATGGCTGGTGGATAAAATCTGCGTGGACTTGACAGGCTTTGCATTTTTGTGCATAGTCTATTGCATCTGCAACCATCGTGGGCTAGTAATAGCCCATTCGTCAAAGGCGATCTTATAATTTCGGGCCGGGCTAATGGGCTCCATAAATACCATCATGAGCTTCCCGCACGGCTTCTTTGGCTTCTGTATTTGACAGACATCGAAGCATTAATCCATCGTATGATCGTCGATACAGCATTTTCGTCTCTGTATCGTAGAAGAACCTGAGGGAACGTATTCTGATAGAAGTAGCTTCCTTCGGATTCTTTGGCAGGATGTCGTAGACCACGAAGTCGATGAATGGTTGTCTCCAGTCTGGGGCTTCGTCGACTGTCAGAGCGGAGTAACTCTCAACGCATTGAACATTATTCCTGGGACAGACCAACTCACGGCCTATGATGTCGACCAAGTGGTGAGCATGATTTGGAACTGCCAAGGAAGCGGCAAGGCCTGCTAGGGCATCGGCTTCAATATTCTGGAGCCTGGGAACGTGTTCTATAAAGAACCCTTCCAAGGACGAGATGATGTTAATCGCTATTTGGTGATAGGGGATCATGTCTTCATGACGTACTTCGTATGAGCCCCGGATCTGATTGACGATTAGCTGCGAATCGTCGTATGCTTTAAGATACTCTACCCCCAGCTCCTTTGCAAGTTGGAGGCTAATGACCAGAGCGTTGTACTCGGCCACATTGTTTGAGCAGGACTCCGTGAGGGAGTAAGCCCGATTGATCACCAGCCCAGAGGGAGAAATCAGCACCACTCTGACTCCAGCGACGATGTTGCCCTTGGGCCCAGTTCTAGAAGCATCGTCGAAGAACATTCGCCATACGGCATCATGAGAGGCCACATTTGAATTGGCAACCTCATCTGGAATCTCTTCGTTTATTCGGGTTGACTCCGATCCTGGATGAGATTCTAAAAAGTCTGCCAGAGCTTGACCTTTAACAGCCTTCTGTGGGATGAAGATCATGTGGTAGGGAGATAATAAAATCGCCCAGGTAGCGAGGCGAGAGCTGAGTGCACCTGGCTTGGTCATGAGGACCCTGAGGAGCTTGACCCTTGATATGACATGGATGGTTTGTCCCGTGACGTAGTGTCGCGTCTTCTGAATGGCGAATACCAGAGCAAGGCACTCCTTTTCTACGGCAGTGTATCGATGCTCCGGCCCCATCATCATTCGACTGAGGTAATATATAGCTTGCTCGTGGCCTGTATCATTATTTTGTGCTAGTAAAGCACCGAGAGAATGCTCTATTGCTCGCATATAGAGCAGGAATAATTTTTCAGCAACCGGGGCCACCAGGACTGGAGGGTTCGTTAGATATTCTTTGAAGCTGTCGAAGGCGCGCTGGCATTCTTCATCCCATACGAATAAAATACCCTTCTTCATAAGGTGGGTGAATGGTTAACATCGTCCGAAGAGGTTAGAGATAAACCTTCTGATGTAGGCCAGCCTCCCTTGAAGGCCTCGGAGTTCACGGAGATTTCTTGGGGGACCCATCTTCATGATTGCCTTCGTCTTCTCAGGATCTATGTGGATACCTTGGGAAGTAATGATGAAACCCAAGAACTTCCCGCTGGATACGCCCAAGAAAGATTTCGTGGGATTCATTTTCAAATTATGCGCTCGCATCAGGTCGAACACCGTCCTCAGATCCTGCAGATGGTCTCTTTTAGAGCGACTTTTGACAGCGATGTCGTCGACGTAGCATTCCACTGTCTTGTGCAGGTGGTCTCTAAAGATGATGCGCATAGCTCTTTTATAGGTGGTGCCAGCGTTCTTTAAACCGAAAGGCATAATTGTGTAGCAGTATGTGCCAATTGGTGTTCGAAATGATGGATCCTTTTCGTCATCAGGGAACATCTTGATCTGGTTGTACCCCGAAAAATCATCCACAAATGACATACACTCAAAGCCGCATTTATTATCGATCATGATGTCTGTGATAGGGAGAGGGAACTCATCCTTAGGACATGCCTCATTCAGATTACGAAAGTCGATACAGATTCGAATCTTTCTATTCTTCTTGAGGACTGGTACTATGTTGGCGACCCAGTCTGGATGCTGTTTCTCACGGATGAAGCCGCTGGCTATCAGTTTGTTGACCTCAGCTTCGATGGCGTTCATGACGTCGGGGCGGAACCGTCGTTGTTGTTGCTTGACCGGTTTTACGTCCGGACGGATGTTGAGCTTATGAAGTGCAACCTCGGGGTTTAGCCCTGGCATATCTTCGTAGCTCTAAGCGAACATGTCGATATATTCTCTGACGAGTTGTAGTAGTGATTCTCGCTCCTCGTCTGTCAGATTCTTGCTGACGAAGATGGGCTTTGGAGAGGACTCATCACCGAGATCGACTTGTACAACCTCATCCTTGATAGGAAGCTCTCTTTGTTCAAACCGCTTCTCCCACTGCGTATCTAGTTGTTGTGCCCACGGCTCTAACTCAAGAAGTTCAGGAATGTCTTCATCTTCTTCGTAGGCGTCGGCAAATGCCATATTGACGGACCAGACTTGCCTGAGCATGTCCCCGATGTTGACATCCGAATCGGAAGTGGGTGATCCGGTTGAATGTGAGTGCCAGTCGTATTCCTCGTCTGAGCTTTCAGGGGTTGTTGCCGGTGTAACATAACCTAGCCCACATCTGGTTTTGTTGTAGTAGTCTCGTGGTTTACCAGTCGGGACCGACAATTAAAAGGGTAACCGCCGTCCAGTGCCGTAGTTTAAGCCTGGTGTAGTTTCCAGATCATACTCTTGTTTTTGCATGAGGTACTTGGATTGGGAACTATACAGATAAAGGGGCAATCTTCCGATGTCGGGTTCGAGATCAACTTCTTCTACCCTAAAGGGTTGTGGGTCATTCTTCCGGCCGAAGACGATTGGATGATCCTCTCCCTCGATTATGCGGTAAGCGTCTTCCACTGGAGTAAGTTGGTTTGCGGTGCAGACATTTGTTACCTGTGTGTGCAGGTGAGTGCCTATACCGTGTTCCATAGCGTACATTGTAAAAAGCTTATTAAGCTCGAGATAATACAAAGATAACCCTTTATTGATGAAGTAAGGTATTTTTTCCAGTGGGATTACATCATCTGCGAATGGCACATCAGTGTAAGCAGCCATATACTTGGCTAGTTCTGACTCTTCTTCAGCTACCCCCTGTGTAAATGAAGGCTGAGAGGATGACTTAGGCAGCTTAATCATCAGGGGCTCCATGGATGGAATAGAACATGGAGTCGTTGGCATACTAGCCGCCCCCAGTTTGGTGATTGGTGCTGGGCGGGGAGTTGTTTGCTAGCTAGCAGTCCCAGGCTTAGCGTTCGGCTGCCGATTCATTCGGGGAAGACGAATCGTCATCGGCTTGACAGAGGGATTGAGCTCCTCTGTTTGTTGCTGGCCAGCTTTAGACAGCCTGATTGACAATGGCTCTGTCGTGGGTCGTGGTGCTTGGCCAAACCTTGGCAGTCGGATTATCATATGTTCCTCATGTGCAGAGAGGCTAATTGCGTCCTTACGCAAAGTGGCCGTAAGGGGCGCAGTTATGCCAGGTTTGCGGGCTTAGAGGTGGATCGTTAGAGGTTCTTCTGATCCAGTTGTTGCCTCAGTTTGAGCTTGAGTATCTCCTTCGACGAGATGCTTTTTCGACTTCTCGTATAAGCATGAATCTGAGTAGTAGGATTCGACCCCTTTGAAGGGATCGATGTCGGCAAATTCAGTCCTCACGAAGCCGTGCTTGTCGACGTACTTGAAGCATTAGTGCAGTGTGGAGGGCACGATCATGTAATCGTGTATCCAAGGACACCCCAGGAGAATGTTATAGGAAGTATCCACATCTATGACATAACAGGTCACTTCTGACTGAAGATCGTCGATTTGGCACTTCAAGCGAATCTTTCCGATCGGATAGCTTTTGTCTGAATTGAAACCGCTGATGGCGGTGCTTGTTGGCGTCAAGCGATGCATTGAGATACGTAGATGATGTAGTAGGCTCTTCAGGATGATGCTTATAGAGGAACCGGGGTCAATATACATCCGGTCCACCTTGATATCGCCAATGTACCCGGTGTAATACAGAGGGCGATCGTGCAGGTTGGTCTTGATAAGCATGTCCTGTAGAGTGAAGACGATGTTGGACATTGTGCCTGTGCAAGCGCTGTCCTGGAGATCTGCAGGCAAGCTTTCTCCAGTAAGATTGGATTGAGCCAGATATGCGTCGACATTCTGGAGCGCCTCGCTCAATGCGATGCGAACATCTTTGGAGAGCCTTAAGAGCTCGTATAGCAAAATTTTAGCCGGTGTTAGCCAATTGTGCCAAGATTTCGAAGTTGTAGGGCCTCTCCAGCCCATGAGGCGTCTTCCTTCGGAGCGGTTTGTCGAAGCGAGTCTCCTTCGGCCTGGGCTTGTCGGTCGTCGAAGGCTGTGAAGGTCCTGGAGCATCAGCAGCTGTTGGCTGATGATCTTCAGCCGAGTTACCCGATGGCGGTTGGGTTTGTGTACCATAGCGGGTAAAAACAGCAGTAGCTTCTTCGAATTCTGCCGAGATTGTGCGGCATGATTTGACTTTTCTATTCTTCTTCTTGCTGGTGGGGGGAGGTGCGGACTGAGTCACCTCAGGTACCAAGTCCGGATGGACCCACATGATCTCTTCCGTGATTTGGTAAGGGGAACTAGACCAGCAGCCTGGTCTCGGGGAGATGGAAGGTTGGTGACCTCCATCTTTGCTCTGGGGACGGGTACTACTCCATCTTGAGCCTTTGTCGGAGGGAAGTTACCGAATTATACTGACACCATGTTGGCTACTACGGTCACCTCTTCGAAATCAATGGCCAGGGCCTTAGAATCGATGAGATGCTGGATGTATCGCTTCAGTTGGTAGCAGTCATGTATAGCATGGTGGATATAGCGATAGTAGTAGCAGTACTTGGGGCTCTCCATTTCTGCAGGACGAGGTTCACGCCTTGAGGAGGGAGCTGAATTCGGCCTCCCTGTATGAGCATGTCCAAGATGGGCTTGACATGGCCATCCTCAAAGAGTAGGTCATCTGAGGCCATAGCTTTTCTGCCGGCTTTGATTCGGGTTTTAGGGCTGTGTCGGCCACCATAGCATGTTTGTCCTTGTTGTCTCGATTGTTGGAGGGGTTACCACCATTGTTGCTGTTGGTGCTAGGGCGTTTGCCCTTGTCCTCTCCTTCTGAGACGTGCAATCCCAATTGGTAAGCTTTCTTCAATTTCTCTTCTGCGCTAGTGGCGCTGATAATGAAAGTCTTCCAATCCTTAAACTGACTTTTGCCCATCCAGAGGCTGATCGTGGGAAGCAGCCTCTTTTGGCAAATTTCAATTAAGGGGGAATCAGGGTTGCCGGAAGGCAACTTCATCGCGGTCTGGCAAAATCGCTCGATGTAGTTTCTTGTCAGCTCCTTTTCTTCCTGGACAACGTCCATGAGGGTGGACATTGTCACGTCTTGTCCTACTTCATGGAACCTCTCCAGGAATATGCGTTTGAAGCCGGTGAAAGAATGGATGCAGTTGTCCAAAAAGTTGCAGTACCAGTCGAAGGCGACCCCTTCCAATGCTCCAATGAACAGCCGCGTAAGGATGGCGTCGTCATGAGATAGATGGTCGGTTGTGACTTCAAAGTAGGTGATGTACCTGCTTGCAGATGTCTTCCATCATATGGATTGATGTGGAATGGTTTATATTTTGGTGGGAAGGGGACATCTCTCCATGCAGCAAGATACGGTTGTCGTATCCTGAGGTCTTGGCAATTTTCTCGGGCATGGAACATGGCCCGGAGCTTCTGGACCTCTCTTTTTACCTCCCTGGCTTCGTCTGCAGTAGTGGGGGCCGATATTTTAGGAGGATTATCACCCGCATTTGGTGCGGCTGAATTCGAATCCGCATTGACCATAGGACCCAAGCTTGTTTGGCCAGGCGTTCTTCCTTGCAGAGTTGGAAGGGCCGCTTTGATCTCATCCACGGACTTGACCAAGGCATGCAGTATGGCCTCCAGAGTGTCGATGCATTGGCGATCACTGGGACCGTCTGGGTTGCTGTCCGTCATGAATACCGTCCTCACATAAGGAGAGATAGAAGAAACGGTAGAGGACGTGCCCTCTGAGTCATACCCTTGTACAGAGAAGTCGTTAGGGTATGTAGGAATATTCTCCTCTGGTTCGGACTCAGAAAGAGTGGTACCCCCAGCTTCAGAGCTTGCCCCATCTTGATAATTGTGGGCATCCTCAGGGACATCGGGATCTGTTGTATCTGTTGGGTGAATCGTTTCCCCTGGATTGTCTTCTTGGAACACCAGATTATCATAGATATTTGGGGGAGTGCTACCCCCAGCTCCAGTGCCTCCCAGAGATGTGGACGACGAATCTCCAAGTGTGGCAGATTTTGTCTTTGAGCGGGTACCTTGGTAAACTCCTCCTGTAACGGTGGTAGACAATCGTTTAGAAGAGAGTTTCTTGGTTACGCTGGTGGAGATTTTTGGACTAGAGACATTTGCTTTTTTCCCTCTACCGTTGCCAGGAATCTTCAGAGCAGAATTGCAAAAGGCGACGAGAAGCGCCTCGTCTTCTGAGCTTGGGTGTTGCAGCCGTTGGAAGACGGACCGCCGGTCTTCTTGTACTGTTGCCTTGTTGCAGCAGCAGTTGACAATGACTTGGGTGCATTGATGTCCCTGACAGGACTCTCTGCACATCAAATCTTCGTCTCTTTCCTTGCGTTTATGAAGAATCACGTTGCGCAAGTCACCCATTTTGTGGGCCCGGGCGTTCTGAGCCCATGAGTGTGTTGGCCTCCTGCCTGCTTTCTGATGTGGGGTTAGCACGAGTACTTGCCCCTGATCGTTGTTGAGAGATTCTTGATAACTATCCCATTTGTTGGCCGCCGGGGGCTGGATACGGGTAGTTTTGTACAACTTTCCATCAGGGGCCTGTGTAATAGTCAGCGGGACGCCCTGATAGTCAGAAGTTGGGACAGCCGACTGAGCTCGCCGAGCCTGTGCTGCCCAAGACTTCTGCCTTTTAGCACCTGAGAGTGCATAGTAGGAAGAGTCCACGGAGTTTGGCACATAAGAGCATCTGGGGTCAGGATCACCTGAGAGGCGGTCGAAGGCTGACCGTGAGCCGTATGGAACAGATGGTATACGGCTGGGATCAGTGGCCGTGCAGGTTGTTTGCATGCGGCTATCCTTTGTGGCCGCATGAGCCTTCTGTATGCGATTAGAAGCGGTGGCCGCATGAACCTCAGGGATGCGGCTGGAAGTCATGACCGTGCAGGCTGGCTACATGCGGCTGGCGGTTCTGGCCTCATGTGTAACACCCAGTTTTCTGAAATTGGGGTATTTTTGAAATTTTATTATTTTTATTATTTATTAATGGTATTTTAGTCATGATATGATTTTTGGTGATTATTAGTGTAATTAAAACTATTTCTAAGTCATGACTTATGACTTTGTGATTTTACTAGTATAACCCTAGTGTAAACCCTAGAGATTTCATAACCTAGAGACTACCATGACCATGTAAGCCTAACCAAGTGATTAGGATACCATTTTAGCACTTTTCAGCCTAAAGGATATTTTGGTAATTTTCTAGATTTATTTGGAATTATTTGGATTTATGTGATTTATTATTATTTAATTAGTTGATTAGTGTCATGTTAGCTTCTAATCTAGTTTAGCCTAATCTAGGGGTTAGCCACTAGCCTAGAGGATAGATATTTAGTTGGTCAAGGGTTTGGAAATATCTTAGATTTACTTTGTTAGATATTTTCCATGAAATCCTCCAAAGATCTAACCCTTGCCAAGAAAGTCCTTCCCTTCACTTGGAAGCAACCCAAGGACACCCTA